>PVLC010049840.1:0-10321 GCA_004027655.1 Graphiurus murinus | reverse complement strand
TTTATTTATTTATTTATTTATTTATTTTTGTGGTACTAGATATTGAATCCAGAAGCATTCTACCTCCAAGCTACACTCCCAGCCAAATATGATTCCTTATTTTAAAATAGGATCTCACCAGTTTGCTGAGGACCTTGCTAAGTTGCAGAGGCTGGCTTTGAACCTGAGATTCTCCTGTTTCAGCCTCCCAACTACTGGAAGTACAAGTGTATGCCACCACTTCAGACTATTTTTTCTTTTTTAAATATTAACTCGAGTATTCTGTTAGAGAGGTGTATTGATGACAAATTCCCTTAGTTTTCCATGTTTATTGGAAAAATACCATAATTTCTCTTTCTTTTCTAAAGGATATTTTATATTTTCCTTGGATATAAAATTCTAGATTGACACTACTTTTTTTGTTTTTGTTTCAGCATGTGAAAAATATTGTGCCATTTCCTTTTATCTTCCATGGTTTTTAATAAGAAGTTCAATGTCATTTGACATTTTCAATTATTTTCCCCCATATTGATTTTGAGTTTTTTTTTAAATACACTTTTATTAGTACATTATAGTCTCATATCATAATGTAAATCATTTTGATAGTGACATACATACAATGTTTAGTTTTTTCATGTAATTTAATCTATAAGTTTACATCTTTTGCCATGTTTAGGATATTTCTACTGATTGTCTATTAGACTTTTTTTTTTTTTTTTTTTGGTATTGGGGATGAAACCCAGGGGCATTCTATCTCTAAGGTATATCCCCAACCCTATTTCTTATTCTTTATTTTGAAACAGGGGCTCACTAAGCATCTGAGACTGACCATAAACCTGTGACCCTCCTGTCTCAGCCTCCCATGTACTGAGATTACAAGCATGCACCATCATGTCTGGCTTCAAGACTTTTTTTGCAGTACTGGGGATTGAACTCAGGGGCATTCTACCTCTGAACTACATCCCCAGCCCAATTTTATTTTATTTATTTATTTTACTTTATTTTTAATGTGCTTTTATTGGTGCATTAGAGTCTCACATCATATTTGTTTTATTTTGAAACAGGGCCTCACTAAATTGCTCGGCTTTTGAAGACATATCTTTTTAAACCATATCTTTCCTCTTTTCTCCTTTTTCTACTATAATTATATGAATTTTATATATATATATTTTGTTATAGCCTCACAAGATACCTGAGACTGATTTTGCTTTGTTTTATCTTTTGACATTAGTTTAGATTGTGTAATTTCTATTGTTTCTCTCTTTCTGGTAAATGATTCTTTCTACTGCTTCCTCTGTTCCATTGTGAATCCCATCCATTGTGTCTTTTTCAGTTATCATATTTTAATTATAAAAATTAATTTTTCTTGTATTCATCTTTTTTGCTGAGATTTTCTATCCTTTATTATGTTTCAAATATTTTTGTAATTTCTTATTGAAGTACGGTTATGGTGGCTGCTTTAAAATCTTCATAAAATAATTCAAATATCTGTAGCACATCAGAATTTGTATCTACTAGAGGTTTACTATTGTCTCCCTCAAAAATTTATATATTGCAGTCTTAAGCCCAATATCTAAGACTGTCACTGTATTTGGAGACAGGGCCTATGAGGATGTAGTTGTTGTGTCCTAATAATAACAGGAGACTAGAAAATAGGCTCACAACAGGAAAGAACACATGAAAAGCAGGAAAGAAGAGGCCTCCATCAGCCTCTGAGAGAAGCTTCAGAATGATACCAACTCTACTCCCATCTAGTTCATCACTAATGCTTCCCAAACTGAGGAAATATAAATCACCTTGTTTAAGCAAACCAGACCCTTGGCATTTATCATGATAGTTCTTGTAAACTAATATAGATTGTACTGTCACTAATTTGAAATTCTCATGGTTCTTGTTATGACAAATGATTTTCAACTGAAACCTGAGTATTTTGTGGGTTGTGTTTTGTGAGATTATGAAATGTATTTTAAGTGTCTGCACTGATGCTGTGCTGGCAGGTGATGGGAGAGGTGGAAGTTGAAGTCCTTGTTTGACACTGGCCTCTGTTGACACCCATAGGGTGCATGAGAGTCCTAATCCCCATGAGCTCCCCCTGGGACTTTTTGGAGGGGGGTGTGAATTCCTCACTATTGCTCCCCACATGGCTGGCCCCACTGATATGATGGGAAAGTGTGGCCCCATTACCAGTGGGTGTTAGTGAGCTTTTGTCTTCACTAGAGCTTCTTGACACTATCTGAGCAAGGAGTTGAGGTCCTCTGGTTACTGCCGGGGGCCAGCCCTCCAGACAGTGGCGTCTGGGGTCTCTCGATAGGTGTGGATTGAGATGAGGTCGCAAGAATACGCTCACACTGCACGCAGTGTAGAAGCACATCTGTTTATTGCTTGTAGTAGCTGTTTTTAATGCTATCTTTTTTTTTTTGCAGTGAGGCGTATAGAACAGGAATTTTTACAGTCTTATTTTTCCAAAGGCTGAGTGGGTACATCTTTAACTAGCCATTTCTCATGGTATTTGATGGGATTAAGAAAATGGTAAAGGTTACAAAATACAATACATATATAAAAATTCTTTTAGTACAAAGCAGTGTTAAAGGTTAACAACAAAGAGTCTCTATTCATTAGTTTAAATCTTTGCTATTTGTTTAGCTCCTTTAAACAGTGTCCTTATCTTTTTCTCAGGCAGCTAGAGAGTTAGTTAATGTGTGGTGAAGTTTCAGAGAGACAAAGAGGAAGTGGGCAAACTACCTGTCTTAAAGCCTTCTTTACTCATAGATAAAATAGTAGACCTAAGTCCCTTTGGCTTATTTATTTTGTTTCTACCTGTGTGCTGACAGGAAACATAAGACTGTTTAGTAACTAAGCTTGCAAAGCCCATTTCCTGATTAATGTTTGTATGTGGTTAATGAATTTCTTATGGGTTGTCTTGAGGCACTGCTTTTTCAGCTAAGAGATCACTTCCATCAGGCCACATGTTTCTAAGAAATTTTCCTTTACAATTAATGTGAAAACAAAACCCAAAGCACCCCAAATTTCCAAAACATAACATAATGCAAAGTAGGATATGCCACACATTCCTTCTTTTGGAATCGTCTGCCTTGCAGGATTCCAGTGGACCGAACCTTGCTCAAGATCCAGGTATTAAGGAGCTGTGGCAGGTTACTATCATGTAAGGATGTAAATCCCTATAGGGTTGCCACTGACTCTACAGTGGATGTGGAGGAGAGTGTTATCATCTAGAGAGGATCAGGGTCTCATGCTGGGGGTGGTGTCTGTGATGCCACATTACATTTAGTGAAGACAGAAGCTTAGATTCCCAGATCTTTCCTAGTATGAGCTTGGAGTAGCATCACAGTTTTATATTCTGTGGTGTTCAGCTAGAGTGATGCAGTCTATTGTCTTGCAGAGCTCTCTTTTCTTTTCCTTTGGCTGAAGAGATTGGGATTTTCTGTGCCTCTTTTGCATGGTGCATGGTCATTTTTCCAGGCTGCTGATTTCTTCAACTTCGTATGACACAAAAAGGAAATTTGGAGAATTCACCATTGTGTCACACTGCAGGTCCTGAGTGAGCTAGCTGGTCCTCCTCCACTTCTGTATCTCCTTTCAGAGTTCTTATATGTATATACAAATAAGGATTTGGGTTGTACTTAATGGGAAAAATGTGTTTTCTCTATCTTCCTGAAAGCAGAAGTTAGAGATATTTTTAATGGTGACAACCACTTTAGTACTAAATGAATGAAACCTGGAAATGTCAAACTCAATTTCTGCATTATGATTTGAATGTTAAATGCTTATTATGCCTCACTTTATTTTAAAAATGATTTGTATGTACTTGAATAAGTACTTTTGATTTCTTAAAATGAGTAAACTGATTATTGCATTGCATTAAGGATTATTCCATACAAACTTACTATAAGGGTGATTAAAGTCCTACTAGCCTTGAGAAGTTTGCTAAACTCCAACTAGTCACCAGTTTTCAATGACCACAAAAGCAAAAGTAAAGAGTGTCTGGTCTGGAAATATGTTAGAAGGTAAAGATTGACTTGGAACTGTCAAGGTCAGGCAGTGGTGTTGGGGGTCCTTCGATAGGTGTGGAATGAGACAAGGTTGTGAGAATACGCTCACACCAAATGCAGTGAAGAAGTGTATCTGTTTATTGCTTGTTAGTAGCTGCTTTTATGCTATCTTTTTAGCAGTGAAGCATATAGAACAGGAGTTTTTTACAGACTTGTTTTTCCAAAGGTTGAGTAGGTATATCTTTAGCTAGAAAAGCCATTTCCCATGATATTTAATGGGTTAAGAAAACAGTAAAGGTTACAAAATACAATACATATATAAAGATTCTTTTAGTACAAAGCAGTGTTAAAGGTTAATGATGAGTAGCCTAAATCCATTAGTTTAAATCTTTACTATTTATTTAGCTCCTATAAGCAGTGTTCTTATCTTTTTCTCAGGCAGCTAGAGAGTTAATGTATCCTGTGAAATTCCAGGGAGACAAGTAGGCAAAGACTATCTTTCTTAAAGCCTTCTTTACCCATAGATATAATTGTAGACCTAAATCTCTTTGGCTTATTTATTTTGTTTCTACACCTGTGTGCTGAGAGGGAATATAAGACTGTTTAGTAACTAAGCTTGCAAAACCCATTTCCTGACTAATGTTTGTATGTGGTTAATGAATTTCTTATAGGTTGTTTCAAGGCACTGCTTTTTCAGCTAATATTGAGAAATCACTATCCCTCCATCCACTATCTCTTTCTAAGACAATTTCTTTTATAATTTATGAGAAAGCAAAACCCAAAGCACCTAAAATTTCCATAATATAACATAATGCAAAGTGGGATATGCCACGCATTCCTTCTTTTGCAATCGTCTGCCTTGCATGACTCCAGTGGACCGAGCCTTGCTCAAGATCCAGCTATTAAGGAGCTGTGGCATGGAACTATAACCAATAGCTAAATTTTGCTGTAGAATACTTTTTAAAAGAGGGATTACTATCTGTTAATGCAAAAAGATGAAGCTACTAATGGTGATAGTGTGGAAACAGTTAAGTGTGAAGAATTGGACTTGAATTCACTTGACCAAATCAATTAAACTTCCTAAACCACAGTTACTGTGTTTTTTTTTATTAAGTTGAATAAGCTAATTCACTATGCAAGTGAAACTGATATTATGACTCTTATTATCTTTGTATTTACATTTTAGGGATGAATTTCAATTTATATCCTAATCTATGTAATAATTACCATGATTACCATAAATTCACATTTATTTAGTTTTGGGATTCTACAAGACATATATATTCAGGTTAAAAGGAACTTTTAAGATTATCTAGTAGCCAGGCGTGGTGGCGCATGCTTGTAATCCCAGCATTCGGGAGGCTGAGACCAGAGGATCCAGGTTCGAGGCCAGACTCAGCTACCTAGTGAGGCACTCTGCAACTTAGTGAGACTCGGTTTTTAAATCAAGAATAAAAAAATAGGCCTGGGGGTGTAGCTTGGAGGTAGAATGCCCCTGAGTTCGATCCCCAGTACCAAAAAAAAAAAGATTATCTAGTGAAGTTTCTATAGATCATTGATTCTCAACTTTGGCTGTATACTAGAATTGCCTGGGGAGCTTTTTAAAAGCTTCAGTGCCCTGGCTTATCTCCCAGAGATTTTGATTTAACTGAGTTGAGTTGAAGCCGAATCATTAGTACTTTAGGAAACCTCCCCTGGAAACCTCTAATGTGTTCAAGGTTGAGATTCTATGATGTAGGTAAACATCTCCAGTCCTGACTCAAAATTTTACTCCCACTGAGTGGCTCAAGTTACCAGCCAGGGTTGTGTAGCATTATACTAGGAAGGCTCAAAACAAGATTAGGTATGAGGACACATTTGTTTTCTGACTCCTTTTCCCTCTCTTCCCTCCTTTAACACTTACACTTTGAAAATATTCCCTATGGATTTTGATATCTGTCTTTTACTTGCACACTCCACATCACACTTCCATTGAGTTGTTCTGGTCTAACCGTACCTTCAAAGTTTAAATGCTCTCTACAACATTATACCATCTTATCTTTGAATATCTAAGGGAGAAACTTCAATAGGTCTTGTGCACCTAATTCTCTCTCGGGAGAGTCTTCAAAAAGTTAAGGTGTAAAGGCAAGAAGGATATCCAGGTGTGGTGGCATACATCCATAAACCCAGTATTTGGAAGGCTGTTTCAAAATAAAGAATTGAAAAGGCTGGGGGTATAGCTTGTAGGTAGAATACCTCTAAGTTCATTCACTAGTATTCCTCAAAATAAAAATAAAAACAAATGGATAAAAAGGCAAGAAGAGACAGATTTCAGCTCAATAGGAAGACTGTGTACTAATTTAAAAACAAATCACAATGTCTCTTGAAGACAGCTAACTTTAAAAAAATACTGTATTTCACTTACTAAACACATTTTACCTCAAAAAAATTCTGTGGAGATGTTATGATCATCTCTACATTGTTGCATTTTTTAAAATAAAAATCTATTTTACTAATTTTTGCAGAAGAAAAATCTGAGGCATATGGAAGATAAATCAATTGAGTCAGCCAGTTAGGTGGGCAAGAGATATTTGAATTGTGGCATTTTTCCCACTGCTATATTCTGACACAAGACTTCCACCTGTGAATGTGAGTGTGTCTGTGTGTGTGTGTGTGTGTGTGTGTGTGTGTGTGTGTGTGTTACTGGGGATTGAACCCAGGGACACTCTACCTCTGAGCTACACCCCCAGCCCTATTTTATTTTTATTTATTTATTTATTTATTTATTTATTTTGAACAGGGACTTGCTAAGTTGTGGAGGGCTTCACTATAAGTTGTTGAGGCTGGCCTTGAATCTGCAATCTTGCTGTCTTAGCCTCCCAAATACTGGGGTTACAGGCATGCTCCACTATGCCTTGTTGGATTTTTTTGGTGTGTGTGTGTGTATGTGTGTGGTAATTTCCTACAAACATGAAGTGATGTTCTTTTATGTTCAAAATATATTTTCTAGACCAGGACATTTCCATGAAGAAAGGTTTGATGCATAAAAGGGGAAAGGGGTTACTGCTCACATTAAAACACAGTTTTAAGCAGGACTCTTGGAATCAGTATAAGAGTCATTTTATGGACGGTGCCACAGGGCACTGTGAACTGACTTAGATACAGCTTTCTCTTCCCCTAGCTGTTTCCAACCAAGTGTGAACTCAGGTCATTCCTTTCATTTAAAGGCAAGACCTATCACAACCAAAAAGAGTTCTCCGTACTAACTGGCTAACTAATTCACTGCTGACTGAGCTTGTCCTGTAAGTGAACATATTAAATATTTAAACTCTGTCCTTCCTCAGATGCAGAGCAGTAGAGATGGTTTTCCATGGAATTCAGCATTAAATTCAGGCAATTTGTACAGCTGTGCATATAAATGACTTTTCACATAATCTCCAGAGGCCAGGGTCAATGTTACTTGTACATTTTAATGCTGTAGATGACATAGTGACATCCTTCCAATTTATGTTCCTTCATAATTGAAAAGGGTTTAATAAAAGTGACGAAAAGGCAGTATGTATACAGCAACATTGATTTCTGCTGACAGTTGAGTGGAAGTTAATTGTAATTTTAATGTAATTTGTTCTATGGGTGATGCTGAGCCCTGAAACATATCTAAATCCATTTTAAAGGAAATTGTGTGTGTGTGTGTGTTTCTGTATTATAATATTAGATGTCATGAAGGCACCAAATACAACTTCCCCAGATGAATAGTTTAATTATTTTTTCCCAAAGATATATTTGTTTAGACTTTATTATCATCACAGAGTTTTAGCCAATCAGAATCCGGGGTGCTCCAGATGCTATACTGCTTGAACATAAATACACACATGATTTGGCAAAGTATGAGTACAACACAGTCCTAATTGCTAAAGTTAAGATTATCTGTATGAACTGTAGTTAATATTTATTCTGGGTGAGGCAGTTTTTTATTGTTATTTTTTCATTAGGTAGAGCTAATAGTTTTGTCAGTAATTTAAACATTTTCTGCTGTGAGTAAAATATATATATAAAACTGAAGAATGATTGTGTTCCCTGGCTCTGAAATTGGCTAATTGCAGAGCTATTCAATTATAGGCAATATCTTTTTATTGCTAATAAGATTACTGTGCATCAATACAACTGCAATTCTGAAATGGAATTTGCCCACTTTGCCTTGTATGGAATTTAAAATTATTATATGTAAAAGATTCTAGAAAATTAGCACTGAAATATGAATGATATGAAAATTTGCACTGAAAGTGAAATGACTGAGAATTGTCTTGGGATCATTTCAGAATGGACAGTTTGCTACTAAAATATAAAACCATGTATGAGATTGTATCTATTGTTATTTAGGTTAAAAATCTTTTTAACCAGTCTAAATTTGTTTTCATACAATTTGGTATTATGCAACTGGTCAGGGTCTAGCATTATGTTTGACACAGAGTAAGGAGAGAAATGTAAGATTTTGCATTAGATCAGACAATCAAAGAAAAACTGCCAGTGGAAGACAAAGAGGCATGCAAAATGCACATTCCTCTGTCTTAGACAAATTTAATCAAACTCTAAGAGTATAGAGGGAAAGAATGTGCATGCTCTTCAGTGAAATTTCTATCAAATCACTAATGTCTTTATTCATAGATCTAGAAAAAAAGAAACCCAAACTTCATATGAAAGAACAAAATACCCCAAATATTCAAAAAGCTCTGAGCAATGAGAACCATGTAGGAAACACCAATATACCTTATTTCAAATTGTACTAAAAAAAAGCTACAGTGAGACCTAAAATCTAGAATACACAAAGAACTCAAAAACATTAAACCCCACCAAATAACCCAATCAAAAATGAGTAATTGAACTGAATAGAAACTTTTCAAGAGAATAAGTACAAATGTCAATGCCCAACATATATATATATATATATATATATATATATATATATATATATATATATAATTATTATATATATAATCATTAGCAACCAAGGAAATACACTGAAAGTCCATTTAAACCTAAGTTAGAATGGCAATCATCAATAATAAAACAATAACAAATGCTGGTGAGGATATGAGGAAAGAGGAATGCTTATACACTATTAGTGAAATTGTAAACTAGCACAACAGTATGGAGATCAGCACTGAGATTTCTCAAAAGACTAGAAATAGAACCACCATATGATCCAGATATGCTACTCCTCAATATCTTTCTGAAAAAAATTAAAGTTAGAATACTATAGTGATACATGGATGTCCATGTTTATAGTGGCACAATTTAGAATAGCCAAATTATGGAAGCAGAACTGGCATCCATCAACAGAAGAATGGATAAAAAAATGTGGTATATTTACACATTGGAGTTTTCTCACACACAAAGAAAAGCAAAATTATTCCATTTGCAGCAAAATGGAGGGAACTAGAGAATATTATGCTAAGTGATCAGCCATTCTCAGGAAGTCTTATGTTTTCTCTCATATGTGGAAACTAAAGAGAAAATGGTGAAGAAAATAAATTTCTTGATAAGAAGTGAGATCAGTAGAATAATGGAAGAGGACTAAAGAAAGGAGGAGAGGAGGGGATAATGGAGGCTTGAGGGTGCAAATAAACCCAGTGGTATTATGTCCACATTTGAAGATATCACTAACAACCTTATTAGAATTTATGAGGAGGAGAAAGGGGGTAATGGGATGAGTTGAGAAGGAAACCACATATGTGCACTCGTATGAATGTATCACTTTAATCTCACTGTGATTTATAATTATATTTCATCAATATAATTTTAAAAATAAATAAAAAAGAGTGTGTGAGCTCTCCTTGATCCTAATGTGCTTCTTATTTATGTGGAGTTTGAGAACTACTAGATTGCAGATGTCATTCTCCTGCTCGAGTAATGACTATAGTGCATAGCCGGTGCATTGCCTCTGGCTGCAAAATCTGATCTGTAGAATGGCTTTCTATCTTCTCTTACAAAAAAGGGTAGTTATCTACTTACTGCCTAACATAGCTAATGATTGAATATTACTAGTGATTCCAGCACATACAGATGTCAGCCTCTTTCACATATTATAGAACTCTTTAAGATCATGAATGATAGATTTCTTGGAAAGTCAGACATCTCTTTCTTTTTTTGTGTGTGTGGTACTGGGGATTGAACTCAGAGGCATTCTACCTCCGAGCTATACCCCCAGCCCTATTTTTTATTCTTTATTTTGAAACCGAGTCTCACTAAGTTGCGGAGTGCCTCACTAGGTAGCTGAGGCTGGCCGCGAACCCGGATCCTCTGGTCTCAGCCTCCCGAATGCTGGGATTACAAGCGTGCGCCACCACGCCCGG
>PVLC010049839.1:0-10300 GCA_004027655.1 Graphiurus murinus | reverse complement strand
TTAAAAGCACTACCATATGTACAACATTACACTATCTTAGAGAATAATTCCTAAATATGTGGGAGGTGAACAACACTACTGTATGTCCAACAGTACACTATCATACAGAATAATTCCTAAGTATGTGGGACTGTAAAACACCATGTCCAACAGAACACTATCATAGAGAATAATTCCTAAATATGTGGGAGTTTAAAAACATTATCATAGGTCCAACAGTCCACTGTCATAGAGAATAACTCCTAAATATGTGGGAGTATAAAAACACTATTATATGGCCAACTATACCCTATCATAGAGAATACTTCCTAAATATGTGGGAGTTTAAAACACCGAAGTGAACCTGAGGGGGAGGGAAGGAGAGGGGATTGGCGTGGGAATTGGGGAAAGGGTTAAATGAGAACTGTGTGCAAATATGTTGTTAACAACCCGTACTTAACGAAGATGTATGCTATATTGCACGAAATACTACAATAAAATATTTAAAAAAAACACTGCTATATATTCAACAGTACACTATCATAGAGAATAATTCCTAGGTATGTGGGAGTTTAACAAAACTACTATAAGTCCAACAGTACAATATCATAGAAAATAAATCATAAATATGTTGGAGTGTAACAACACTACTATATGTCCAACAGCACACTATAATAGAGAATACTTCCTAAATATGTGGGAGTTTTAAAACACTACTATATCTCAAAACTACACTATCATAGAGATTAATTCCTAAATATGTCAGAGTTTAAAAACACTGCTATATGTCCATCAGTACACTATCATAGAGAATAATTCCTAAATATGTCGGAGGATAACAACACTACTATATGTCCAACAGCACACTATCATAGAGAATAATTCCTCAATAAGTGGGAATTTAACAACTCTACTATATGTCCAACAATACACTATCGTAGAGAATAATTCCTAAATATGTGGGAGTTTAACAATACTAGTATATGTCCAACAGAACACTATCATACAGAATAATTCCTATATATGTAGGAGTTTATCAACACTACTATTTCCAACAGTACATTATTATAGAGAATAATTCCTAAATATGTGGGAATTTAAAAACAAAGCTATGTGTCCAACAGTACACTATCATAGAGAATAATTCCTAAATATGTGGGAATTTAAAAACACTGCTATATGTCCAACAGTACACTATCATAGAGAAGAATTCCTCAATATGTGAGAGTTTAACAACACTACTATATGTCCAACAGTACACTATCATGAGAATAATTCCTAAATATGTGGGATTTTAACAAAACTACTATATGTTCAACAGTACACTGTCATAGAGAACAATTACTAAATATGTGAGAGTTTAACAACACTAGTATATGTCCAACAGTACATTATAATAGAGAACAATTCCAAAACGTGTGGGAGTTTAAAAAACTACTATACGTACAACAATACACAATCATAGAGAATAATATCTAAATATGTGGGAGTTTAACATTAGTGTAAGAACAACAGCACACTATAATAGAGAATAACTACTAAATATGTGGAGTTTAACAACACTCCTATATGCCAAAAGTACATTATCATAGAGAATAATTAAGAAGTATGTGGGAGTTTAACAACTCTACTATATATCCAGAGGTAAACTATCATAGAGAATAATTCCTAAATATGTGGGAGTTTATAACACTATTACAGATCCAACAATACATTACCATAGAGAATAATTAATAAGTATGTGGGAGTTTCACAACACTAGTATATGTCTAAAAGGTACACTATCACAGAGAATAATTCCTAAATATGTGAGAGTTTAACAACACTACTATATGTCTAATAGTACAATATCGTAGAGAATAATTCCTAATATGTGGGAGTATAACAACACTAGTATATGTTAACAGTACAATATTGTAGAGAATAATTCCTAAATATGTGGGTTTAACAACACTAGCATATGTCCAACAGCACTCTATCATAGACAATAATTCCTAAATATGTGGAAGTTTAACAACATTACTATATGTCCAACAGTACACTATTATAGAGAAAAATTCCTAAATATGTTGGAGTTTCGCAACACTACTATATGTCGAACAGTACACTATCATAGAGAATAATTCCTGAATATGTGGGAGTTACACAACCGTATATTATGTCCAATAGTACACTATCATTGAAAATAATTACTAAATATGTGGGAGTTTAACAACACTACTATATGTCCAATATACACTACCATAGAGAATAATTCCTAAGTATGTGGGATTTTAACAACACTACTGTATTTCCAACAGTACCTTATCATAAAGAACAATTCAAAAAATGTGGTAGTTCAAAAACTATTATAGGTCCTACAGTACACAATTATAGAAAATAATTCCTAAATATGTGGGAGTTTAAAACATTACTATATGTCCAAGAGCACACTATCATAGTGAATAATTCCTACATATGTGGGAGTTTAACAACACTAATATATGTAAAACAATACACTATCATAGAGAATAAATCATAAATATGCGGGAGTTTAACAACACTACTATATGTCCAATAGCACACTATAATAGAGAATAATTACTAATATGTGGTAGTTTAAAAACACTATTATTATCCAATAGTACACTACCATTGGGAATGATTCATAAATATGTGGAAATTTAAAAACACTATCATAGGTCCAACAGTACACTACCATAGAGAATAATTGCTAAATATTTGGGAGTTTAACAACACTATTATAGGTGCAACAGAACACTACCATAGAGAATAATTCCTAAATATGTAGGAGTTTAACAACTCTACTATAGGTGCAACATAACACTATCATAGAGAATAATTCCTAAATATGTGGGAGTTTAACAACACTACTATAGGTCCAACAGTACACTATCCTAGAGAATAATTTCTAAATATGTGGGAAGTGAACAACACTACTATATGTCCAACAGTACACTATCAGAGATACTAATTCCTAAATATGTGGGAGTTTAACACCACTACTATAGGTGCAACAGAACACTCCCATTGAGAATAATTCCTAAATACGTCGGAGTTTAAGAACACTACCATATGTCCAACGCTACAATATAATAGAGAATAATTCCTAAATATGTGGGAGTTTAAAAGCACTACCATATGTACAACATTACACTATCTTAGAGAATAATTCCTAAATATGTGGGAGGTGAACAACACTACTATATGTCCAACAGTACACTACATATAGAATAATTCCTAAGTATGTGGGACTGTAAAACACCATGTCCAACAGAACACTATCATAGAGAATAATTCCTAAATATGTGGAAGTTTAAAAACATTACCGTAGGTCCAACAGTCCACTGTCATAGAGAATAACTCCTAAATATGTGGGAGTATAAAAACACTGTTATATGTCCAACTATACCCTATCAGAGAGAATACTTCCTAAATATGTGGGAGTTTAAAAACACTGCTATATATTCAACAGTACACTACCATAGAGAATAATTCCTAAGTATGTGGGAGTTTAACAAAACTACTATAAATCCAACAGTACAATATCATAGAAAATAAATCATAAATATGTTGGAGTGTAACAACACTACTATATGTCCAACAGCACACTATAATAGAGAATAATTCCTAAATATGTGGGAGTTTAAAAACACTACTATATGTAAAAACTACACTATCATAGACATTAATTCCTAAATATGTCAGAGTTTAAAAACACTGCTATATGTCCATCAGTATACTATCATAGAGAGTAATTCTTAAATATGTGGGAGTTTAACAAGACACTATATGTCCAATAGTACACTATCATAGAGAATAATTCCTAAATATGTGGGACTTTAAGCAAACTACCAAATGTCCAACAGTACACTATCTTAGAGAATAATTCCTAAAGATGTGGGAGTTGAACAACACTACTATATGTCAAAAAGTATACTATCAGCCGGGCGTGGTGGCTCACGCTTGTAATCCCAGCATTCGGGAGGCTGAGACCGGAGGATCCGTGTTCGCGGCCAGCCTCAGCTACCTAGTGAGGCACTCCGCAACTTAGTGAGACTCGGTTTCAAAATAAAGAATAAAAAATGGGGCTGGGGGTATAGCTCGGACTGAGTTCAATCCCCAGTACCGCCAAAAAAAAAAAAAAAGAATACTATCATAGAGAATAATTCCTAAATATGCGGGAGTTTAAAAACACCAGTATATATCCAACAGACCATTATCATAGAGAATAATTCCTAAATATGTGGGACTGTAAAACACCATGTCCAACAGAACACTATCATAGAGAATAGTTCCTCATATGTGGGAGTTTAAAAACACTACCGTAGGTCCGACAGTACACTATCATAGAGAATAATTCCTAAATATGTGGGTGTTTAAAAACACTGCTATATGTCCAACAGTACACTATCATAGAGAATAATTCCTAAGTATGTGGAGGTTTAACAATACTACTATAAGTCCAACAGTACAATATCATAGAAATAAATTCATAAATATGTGGGAGTTTAACAACACTATTATACGTCCAACAGTAATGTCTTAGAATATAATTCCTAAATGTGGGAGTTTAACAACACTACTATATGTCCAGCCGTACACTATCATAGAAAATATTCCTAAATATGTAGGAGATTAACAACACTACTATATGTCCAACAGCAAATTATCATACAGAATAATTCCTAAATTTGTGGGAGTTTAACAACACTACTATTATCCAAGAGTACATTATCATAGAGAATATTCCTAAATATGTAGGAGGTTAACAACACTACTTTAGGTCCAGAAGTACACTATCATAGAGAATAATTCCTAAATATGTTGGAATTTAAAATCACTACTCCCTGTCCAAATGTACACTAACATAGAGAATATTCCAAAATGTGAAGGAGTTTAACAACATTTCTATAGGTCCAACTGTACACAATTATAGAGAATAATTCCCAAATAAGTGGGAGCTTAAGAACACTACTATATGTCCTACAGCACAGTATCATAGAGAATAATTCCTACATATGTTGGAGTTTAACAACACTACTATATATCCAAACGTACACTGTGATAGAGAATTTATTCCTAAATATGTGGGAGTTTTACAACACTACTATAGGTGCAACAGAACACTATGATAGAGAATAATTCCAAAATATGTGGGAGTTTAACAACACTACTCTAGGTGCAACAGTACACTATCATAGAGAATAATTCCTATATATGTGGGAGATTAACAACGCTATGATATGTCCAACAGCACAATATCATATTGAATAATTCCCAAATATGTGGTACTTTAACAACACTACTATATGTCCAACTATACACTATCATAGAGAATAATTCCTAAATATGTAGGAGTTTAAAAACACTGCCATATGTCCAACAGTACACTATCATAGACAATAATTCCTAAATATGTGGGAGTTTAACAACACTACTATATGTCCAATAGTACACTACCATAGAGAATAATTCATAATATGTGTGAGTTTAACAACACTATTTTATGTACAATACTACAGTATCATAGAAGAAAATTCCTAAATATGTGGGAGTTTAAAAACACTACAATATATCCAACAGTACATTATCATAGAGAATAATTCCTATATATGTGGGAGATTAACAACATTATGATATGTCCAACAGCACAATATCATATTGAATAATTCCCAAATATGTGATACTTTAACAACACTACTATATGTGCAACAGAACACTATCATAGAGAATAATTCCCAAATATGTGGGAGTTTAAAAACACTAATACAGGTCCAAAAGTACACTATCATAGAGAATAATTCCTAAATATGTATGAGATTAAAAACACTACAATATGTCCAACAGTACATTATCATAGAGAATAATTCCTAAATATGTCGGAGTTTAACAACACTACTATATGTCCAACAGTACACTACCATAGAGAATAATTATTAAGTATATTGGAGTTTAACACTACTATAAGTCCAACAGTACACTATCATAGGGAACAATTCCTAAATATGTGGGAGTTTCACAACACTACTATATGTCCAACAGTACATTATCATAGAGAATAATTCCTAATATGTCAGAGTTTAACAATACTACTATATCCAACAGTACAATATCATAGAGAATAACTCCTAAATATGTGGGAGTTTTACAACACTACTATATGTCTAACAGCACAATAGAATAGAGAATAATTTCTAAATATGTGGGAGTTTAACAAACCTATTTCATGTCCAATGCTACACTATCATAGGAAATAATTCCTAAATATGTTTAAACTTAACAACACTAATATATGTCCAACAGTACAATATCATAGAAAATAATTCCTAAATAGGTGGGAGTTTAAAACACTCCTATGACCTACAGCACAATATCATAGAGAATAATTACTAAATATGTGGGAGGTTAACAACAATACTATATATCCAAAAGTACACTATCATGGAGAATAATTTCTAATAGGTTGTAGTTTAAAAACACTATTATGTCCAACAGCACACTCTCATTGAGAATAATTCCTAAATAGGTGGCAGTATAAACACTACAAAAGTCGAACAGTACACTATCATAGAGAATAATTCCTAAATATGTGGGAGTTTAAAAACACTACTATAAGTCCAAGTGTACACTATCACAGAGAACAATTCCAAAATAAGTGGGAGTTTAACAACACTACTATATGTCCTACAGCACATTATCGTAGAGAATAATTCCTATATATGTTGGAGATTAGCAACACTACTATATTTACAACAGCAAACTATCATACACAATAATTCCTAAATATGTGGGAGTTTAACAACAATACTATTATCCAACAGTACATTATTATAGAGAATAATTCCTAAATATGTGGGAGTTTAACAATACTACTATATGTCCAACAGTACAATATCATAGAGAATAAATCCAAAATATGTGGAAGTTTAACAACACTACTATATGCCCAACAGCACACTATAATAGTGAATAATTGCTAAATATGTGTGAGTTTAAAAACACTACATGGGTCCAACAGTACACTATCATAGAGAATAATTCCTAAATATGAGGGAGTTTAAAAACTCTACTATTTGTCCAACAGTACACTATCATAGAGAATATTTCCTAAATAGGTGGAGGTTTAACAACACTACTATATGTCCAACTATACACTATCAGAAAGAATAATTCCTAAATATGTGAGAGTTTAAAAACACTGTTATATGTCCAACAGTACACTATCAAACAGAATAACTCCTAAATATGAGGGAGTTTAACAACCCTATTATCCAAAAGTACATTATCATACAGAATAATTCCTAAATATGTGGGAGCTTAACCACACTGCAATACGTCCAACACTACACTATCATAGAGAATAATTCTTCAATATGTGGGAATTTAACAACACTACTATAGGTCCAACAGCAAACTATCATAGAGAATAATTCCTATATATGTGGGAGTTTAACAACCCTACTATATGTCCAACAGTACAATATCATAGAAATAAATTGTAAATATGTGGGAGTTTAAAAACACTACTATATTCGGGAGGCTGAGACCGGAGGATCCAGGTTCGGGGCCAGCCTCAGCTACCTAGTGAGGCACTCCGCAACTTAGTGAGACTCGGTTTCAAAATAAAGAATAAAAAAAAATAGGGCTGGGGGTATAGCTCGGAGGTAGAATGCCCCTGAGTTCAACCCCCAGTACCGCAAAAAAAAAAAAAAAAAACACTACTATATATCCAACAGCACACTATAATAGAGAATAATTCCTAAATATGTGGGAGTTTAAAAACACTACCATAAGTCCAACAGTACACTATCATAGAGAATAATTCCTAAATATGTGGGAGTTTAACAACACTACTATATGCCCAACAGTACTCTATCATAGAGAATAATTCCTAAATATGTGGGAGTTTAAAAACACTGCTATATGTCGCACAGTACACTATCATAGAAAATAAATTCTCAATATGTGGGAGTTTAACAACACTACTATATATGCAACAATACACTATCATAGAGAATAATTCCTAAATATGTGGGAGTTTAACAACACTACTATATATCCAACAGCACACTATCATACAGAATAATTCCTAAATATATGGAAGTTTAACAACACTGCTAATATCCAACAGTACATTATCATAGAGAATAATTCCTAATGTGAGTGTTTAACAACACTAATATATGTCCAACAAGACACTATCATAGAGAATAATTCCTAAATATGTGGGAGTTTAACGACACTACCATAAGTCCATCAGTACACTATCATAGAAAATAATTCCTAAATAGGTGGGAGTTTAACAATACTACTATATGTCCAAGAGCACACTATCGTATAGAATAATTCCTAAATAGGTGGGAGTTTAAAAAACTATTACGCCCAACAGTGCACTATCATATAGAATAATTCCTAAATTTGTGGGAGTTTATAAACACCACAAAAGTCCAAAAGTACACTATCATAGAGAATAATTCCTAAATATGTGGGAGTTTAACAATACTACTATAGGTGCAACAGTACACTATCATAGAGAATATTTCATAAATATGTGGGAGTTTAACAACACTACTATATGTCCAACAGCATACTATAATAGAGAATAATTCCTAAATATGTGGGAGTTTAAGAACACTACTATATGTCCAACAGTACACTATCATAAAGAACAATTTCAAAAAATGTGGGAGTTTAAAAAACTACTATAGGTCCAACAGTACACAATCATTGAGAATAATTCCTAAATAGGTGGAGGTGAACAGCACTACTATATGTCCAACAGTACACTAACATAGAGAATAATTCCTAAGGATGTGGGAGTTTAACAACACTACTGTATGTCCAACAGTACAATATCATAGAGAATAAATCATGAATATGTGGGAGTTTAACAACACTACTATATGTCCTAGAGCACACTATAATAGAGAATAATTCCTAAATATGTGGAGGTATAACAACACTATTTTATGTGCAATACTACACTAGAATAGAGAATAATTCCTCAATAGGTGAAAGTTTAAAACACTGTTATGATCAACTGCGCATGCTCATAGGGAATAATTCCTAAATATGTTGGAGTTTAAATACACTACTATATGTCCAAAAGTACACTATCATAGAGAATAATTCCTAAATATGTTGGAGTTTAAATACACTACTATATGTCCAAAAGTACACTATCATAGAGAATAATTCCTAAAGAGGTTTTAGTTTAAGAACACTATTATGTCCACCAGCACAGTATCATAGAGATTAATTCCTAAATATGTGGGAGTTTAAAAACAACTACAGAAGTCGAACAGTACACTATCATAGAGAATAATTCCTAAGTATGAGTTTAACAAAACTACTATATGTCCAAAAGCACACTATCATAGAGAATAATTCCTAAATATGTGGGAGTTTAACAACACTACTATATGTCCAACAGTACACTATAATAGGGAATAATTCCTAAATATGTGGGAGTTTAACAACACTACTATATGTCCAATAGTATACTACCATAGAGAATAATTCCTAAATATGTGGGAGTTTAACAAGACTACTATATGTCCAACAGTACACTATCATAGGGAACAATAACTAAATATGTGGGAGTTTAACAACACTACTATATGTCCTACAGTACACTATCATAAAAAACAATTCCAAAAAAAGTGGTAGTTTAAAAAAGTACTATAGGTCCGAGAGTACAATCTTAGAGAATAATTCCTAAACACGTGTGACTTTAACGACACTACTATATGTCCAATAGTACACTACCATAGAGAATAATTCCTAAGTATGTGGGAGTTTTACAAGACTACTATATGTCCAACAGCACACTATCATAGAGAATAATTCCTATATATGTGGGATTTTAACAACACTACTATATGTCCAACAGTACACTATCATAGAGAATAATTACTAAATATGTGGGAGTTTAAAAACTCTACAATAAGTCCAACAGTACACTATCATAGAGAACAATTCCTAAACATGTGGGAGTTTAACAACACTACTATGTCCAACAGTCCTCTATCATAGTGAGTAATTCCTAAATATGTGGGAGTTTAAAAACACTGCTATATGTCCCACAGTACACAATCATAGAAAATAATTCCTCAATATGTGGGAGTTTAACAACACTACTATATGTGCAACAGTACACTATCATAGAGAATAATTCCTAAATATGTAGGAGTTTAACAACACTACTATATGTGAACAGCACACTATCATAGAGAATAATTCTTAAATATTTCTGATTTAACAACACTACTATATGTCCAACAGTACAATATCATAGAGAATAATTCCAAAATATGTG
>PVLC010049838.1:0-10302 GCA_004027655.1 Graphiurus murinus | reverse complement strand
ATAATAAAATATTTGAAAGTAATTAAACAAGTGCAATGGTTCCAATTGTCTATTAGAACCATCTCTGTGAAATAGGTGAGAAATTCTGCTAATACTTCAACCTGGAAGAAGACTGCTTGAGGATTTTATGAATAGCTACTGCCATCCAGATGGAATTTCCTCTTTGTTGTTCATGCGTTATTATTTGTAATATTTCTAACATCACTTTTGAGATAATAAACTTGAAAAATAAAAGTCTCATAGATGCATGGGGGTTTTATTACAAAATAAACAGCAGGGCAGGAAGAAATTGTTAGTGTTTCATTTTAGTTAAGACTTCTCATTTTGATGAAGGTCCTCAAGGGCAGGAAGCAATACATACACATTTCCGATTGGTGGCTTTACACCAAAACAGAGATATTAAGGAAAAATGCAATAAAAGATTGTGTGATATACAAGTGGGGAAAGCAGGGTCCAGTCTCATTGGTCGCATAGCAACACTTAACAGCATTTTGGCTAGGATCAGAATTATCATGTCCCCTTCATCCACTTCCCTCCCCCCCAAAAAAGCCAAGAGAGAAAGAAATAAAGATATGGGGTTATAGAGCTCCAAAGGACTTTAATAATCAGAAGTAGATAAATTTAATTCCTTTTGCATTTCTTGTACTCTTAGGTACAAAGAAATATAATTCAGTGGAACACAGCTAAGAGAGATTCTCTACTCCTGATCAATGAACACTGTCCTTTTCCTGACCTGAGGAAATGAAGTCAGGTACATAAGATAACAAATTAACTAGAAAGAGGTAAATACGGAAAGAAAAGTGTGGGAAATTCAGTAGAGGGAAGAGACTAACACTTGGTTATCAATTTTTCTATCACCCGAGATGGTCTATTTTCACTAAGTCATCAAAAAACACCCAGTCCCATGCCAAAGATAGTTATTAAGAACCTAGAAAGATGATGTGAGATAAAAATAAATATATGTTTTTTAAATCTGTTCTCATAAGATGATACCAAGTATTAGTGGTCCAATTATTCAGAAGAGATTATACCTTCCTGTGTTAACAAATTAATCCCCAAATCTCATTAGCTTATCAGAATAAAGCCTTTTTATTTTGGTTTGGGTCACTGACACAAAGTCTAATTTAAAGTCAGTTATCTCTCTTTGGCAGATCTCATCCCTGGCTGCTTCTGTCTTTTAACTCCATCACAGTAGAGCTCCTCCCTCAACATGTGTGGACAGGGGAGCGCTCTCGATACTCATCACTGCTCCGACCAAACATGACATGTCAAGTCTGCTCATGTTCCCAGTGGTGAGGAATCAGGAAGGTGGGATCCAAATGCTAACTCCAGGAAGCTGGAAATATATAACTTAACCTCCTTGTCTACCCAGGAAGAGAAGTGCTGATCAGATCATAGCATCTGCTGTGGTGGGCTAACTGAATGGATTGGAAATTCACATGTAAAAGAGAGTAGCTTCATTCTGAATGATCCCAGCAACTTTTCCCAGGGAAGTAGGATGAGATTTGTCTTCAAGGACAGTTGAGGTAGAGCCTACGGAGTACCCACACCACATGGAAGATACGCAGATCACGGCCCTGGAGGAGGAAGTAATGTTGTGTTTTTAGACCACGCTAAGAAAATGAGCCTGCTGAACAATTATCATTGAACAATGGGAGACAAGTATTCACAAGCAGCTGGGATAGATCATACTTTGAACTCTGAGAAAAAGAGTAAAAATATTTTTTCATGGAGCAGTGTTGTGGTCTTAGAATCCAGGACTGCCAGGTAGTCCTAGGTATGATGTAGATGTCTAATCCAGAAAGCTAGAAGTCACTTGCTTTCCTGAACTTAACCCATGTCCCAATTCTAATCCTTATTTACTATACTTTGGGCATAGATCTCAAATCCACCTGTCCCTGTATATACCCACCAGTTCTTCCCTATTTCAGGCCCTTAGGATTGCTCATCTGCTGCCATGGACTGAATGAATGCTCATGTCCCCACAACATTCTATGTTGAAACAGTAATTTCCAATGTGATGGCGTTTGGTATTCAGACATGGGGCTTCGGAAGGTAGTTAGGTCGTAAAGATGGAGCTCACATAATGGGATTGGGGTCTTAAAAGAAGGTATGTGAGAATTCTCACCCCTTCCTTACCATGTGAGAGCACAGCAAGCAGGTGTGATCTATAAGCCAGGAAATGGGCTGCCACCAGCAACCAACCAGGCTGGCACCTTCATGTTGGACTTGTAGCCTCTAAGAACTGTGAGGAACAAGTCTCAGTGTCTAAGCTGCCCAGATTGTAGTATTTCTATGGCAACCCAAGTCACTCAAAGCCCTTGTATCTTGCCACCAGCTCCTCAGAGGTGTCTCTGCCTGTCTCTTCCCCTGTCTGCACAAACCCAGCAGTATGGGTGAGTAGCATCCCAGCCGGATGCCTTCTTGATGGTACCCATGCCTACTTTACACTCTACCAACTCCAGACTGCTTTGTGCTTTTGTGAAAACAGAAGAGTTTTTCATCACTTCTTGGATATTTATATATGCAGCTTCTTCCAACCCAAAGCCCCCGTAACGGGTCTTAGTCTGTTCTCTGCTGCATCAATAGAGGTCTGCAGACTGGGTTATTCAACTCACACTTCTGGAGGCTGGGAAGAACAAGACTTAGGGGCCACATCTGGTGAGGGCCTCCAAGCTGTATGGTAATAAGGCAGAAGGACAAGTGAGCTCCAAAGACAAAGAAGATGGCGCACACAATCTGTGGGCAAAAGAGCAAGAAGCTGGCTCTTACTGCTGCAAGTCCACACCATCCACAACAGCATCATTCCATTCACAAAGACGGAGTCGCCATGGCCTAGTCATCTCTTAAACTCCCACCTCTTAATACCATGATGGCAATTGAACTTTAACATGAGTTTTGGAGTGGACATTTATACCATAGCAACCTTCTACTCTTTTCTGCTCAGAAAATTCCTCTTTTTTTTTTTTCTGTCCATAAATGCTCTTTGTAAAGCAGCTTCCTTCCAATCCCATCAACTGTTAATAATTTCCTCTTCTGTGCTTTTAAAAAATTAGCTCCCATTAGCTTCCATTAGTTCGCATTTGTTCATATCCTATCTCTCCACATATAATGTGAGCTCCACTGAGAACAGAAAATGTGTGCTCTATACCCTTGTATTATTATTATTATTATTATTGACAATTATTATGATTAATGACACTACAGAATATATAGAGGAGGAATATGAGAGAAAATATTAGTAGGGCAATTAGTAGGACAGAATTCTTTTTTTTTTTTTTTTGCAGTACTAGGGATTGAACTCAGGGGCATTCTACCTCCGAGCTATACCCTCAGCCCTATTTTTTATTCTTTATTTTGAAACCGGGTCTCACTAAGTTGCAGAGTGCCTCACTAGGTAGCTGAGGCTGGCCTCGAACCCGGATCCTCCGGTCTCCGCCTCCCGAATGCTGGGATTACAAGCGTGCGCCACCATGCCCGGCTAGAATTCTTAATAATACATAATAGATACCAAGATCTAATTCTGGATCAGGAACGGTACTAAATGCATGAATATATTATCTCATTTAATACTTGTCAGAGTCCCTTCAAGAAAGATATTAATATTAACATTTAAAAGATGAATAAACTGAGGCACATGGGATTAAGCAACTCACTCCAGCCCTCCAGCTGCTAAGTAGTGGAGCCAGTATTTGAATCCAGGCATTCAAAAATAGAAAGCCTACACTAACACTGCTCATGAAGAACAAGCTCCTATATTAAGATCAATGGCAAAGACACAGACAGCAATTAAGCAACATTAAAGAGAGAGGAATGATGGGATGGAAACAAGAGGACATGCAGAAATTAAAATCTTTGCCCTTGGTGATTCAGAAATATGCTGAGTAAGTGTTTGTAGGAGTGGCATAGTAAGTGCATGTTTTTATACAGAAATCATACTTTATGCACTCTGCACTATGTCTTTAGTTTAGGCTCAAATTTTTGACACCTTTAAAATAAATAAATACCTTCTTATGATCAAGATGAATACTAAGCAAGGAAAACAAAATAAATCATCTCTGGTAGTTGTAAAGATGTGTCACGATAGAAGAAAACACCTTGAAGAGCGAGTGAAACAAATATAAACAGCTACTTCACTCTCCACTGTTTAATATACACTCACCTGTGGAGGGAAATACCTGAAGCAATGTGTATGTGTATGTTGGTATTACTTTGCATCTCACTATGATGCATTCAATTGCATTACACTAATAAAGATAGAAAAATAAAAAAATAAACGCCCACTCTTGTCACGTGCTAAGGTATCTCTACCAATCAGCAACGCAATTATAATATGTTTGCCATAGAGCCCCCACCCTGTGATAGTCCTATGATATGGGGTGTAAGGGAACTTATGTTGAGGGCAGGGGATGGAGAGAGAGAGAGAAAGGAGAGAGAAGAAAGAGGAGAGGTAGAAGGAAAAGGAGAAGGAGAGGGAGAAGGAAAAGGAGAGGGAGAGGGAGAAGGAGGGGGAGAGGGAGATGGGAAGGGGAGGAGGGGAAGGGTGAGGAGGAGAGAGAGAGAAGAAGGAGAAGAGAGAAAGAAGAAGGAGGAGGAGGAGGAGTAAAGGGAGGGGGGAGGGAGAGAGGGAGGGAGGAAGGAAGAAGAAAAGAGAAGAGAAGAGAAGAAAAGAGAAGAGAAGAGAAGACCTCTGATTACCAAGAACTACAACTATCAGTTCAAATTCAATTCTGTCCAACCAGTATGTATAAAACTTCCACCTATCAGCACGGATGACACCCGATGACTAGTGGGTACAGCAGGGACATGGATCTCCCTGCTAAAGTGGTCAAAGTCTCATAGTGCACACAAACACATAAATGGGTACGTCAACAGAACAGGGAAAGAATAAGGTACAGTGGGAGCACAGAAAGGGACGAGATGCTCCCTGTTCACCCAGGTTCCTATCCCAACCACAGCACATTGTCACAGCACCCTGGGGCAGGGGAGTTTAAATGAGAGAAAGACATAAAACCTCAGATATGCCAAACCCCTTTATCATGACTTTTAAACAAGCCACTTGACTTCACATGCCTTTGAATGCAAACCAATACCTGTATTTATAGACAGTCTGAGCAAGTCTAAAATGAGCCTCAGTTCTGTTGGAATGGACCAGAAAATGTCTGGAGAGCAAGCTCCAAGTATTAAGTGCTGCCTCCTCAAGGGTTGTCACTGTACTCGAGAGATGAAAGAATCATTTCTTGCATTTGAGTAGTGCTTAACCAGAGATTATTATACTATATCCAGGATGCCTGGGGAGACTGTTTAAAATGCAGATTCTCAGAGCCAATTCTGAGGTTAATTTTCAGTGGATTGGGGAGAGCCTGGAAATTAGTATTTTTATCAGGTCTCTTGATGATGCTGGAGTTCCACTTGGAAACATAGCAAACCTTCTCGGACTTTAATTCAATCCACGTGGTACATTTAGAGGACTCAAAGTGGTAAAGACCGAAATTAAAAAAAAAAAAAAAAACTGACAAGTTTTCTAAATAAAACAGAGACCATTATTCACGCATCAACTCAGGCAAATTGTATCTATGGAGTGCACACCATGCACAAAACCTCATGTTCAGCAAAAGGGACTAAAATTTTTATTGGATTTGGAGCTTTTCCTTCAAATACTCAAAAATCAACATGCGACACTAGTTCAGGTTGATAAGTGTTTCTAAATCTCCATAACATCTCCTGGCCAATATACACATGCCACTAAGGAAGAATAAAGGATGGTCTCACTCACAATGGGTTGAGAGAACACGGGTCTTAGAGGAGACCACACTTATACATTATACATCTTGAGTGGAAGCCGGATGAGGAAGCCAAGGAAAGATATTCCAGACAGAAGGACAAGCAAGCAGCATGTGTGCAATAGAGACCCAAGCCCAATCAGAGAAGTCCCCCCATCACTAACATGCAGAAGTGGACCCATCCTTGAAACTGGAAGAGGACCCAAATGAAAGATCCCTACTGGGTGGAAACTTCTTTGTGTTAAATCCATATACAGGAAAATAATTGCTGAACATCTTCCCTGGGGAATGTTCATTAGTCTTAATTTTGGGGGGGGGGGTACTGGGGATTGAGCCCAGGGGGATTCTGCTTTCAAGCTACACCCCCAGCCCTATTTTATTTTTGTTCTGAAACAGGATCTCACTAGGTTGATGAGAGTCTCACTACTTGCTGAGGCTGTCTTCGAACCTACAATCCTCCTGTCTCAACCTTCCAAGTACTGGGATCACAAGCATGTGCCACCATGCCCGGCTCCTTCATGAGTCTTGAATGACTCGTTCATGAATTGTTCGTGAGTCCTTAATGACTCAATAATAAGCAGCCGCTGTAGATAACTTTATTAAGAACATCCACTTATGGAAAGGAACTCAGATAATGTGAAAAAGTGCAAGTTGGGCTCAGAGGAGAGCACTGAAGAAAGAATGGAAAGCAAAAGAGTCAATAAATGGAGACAGGTAAAAGAAAGGGGACAGCATGAATCCTTTTAGTCTCAGCTGCAAGGAGTTTTCCTGCCATTTTTGCAGTCTGGCCAAAGCAGAAAGCAGGGAAGACGGTTAGTGAGATAAGTAAGGTAGTCCCAGGGAAGCTAAGGGGATTTAGAGAACATAATGGGGAAGAGATGAGGTTATACCCCAAAAAGACAGACACAGCCACTCTTTCTGTCTTTAATTTCCGGGTAATGGGCTGGGATGTAGCTCAGTGGCAGAGTATTTGGTGACATGCACAAGGCCCTGGGTCCAAGCACCAAAAAATTTTTTTTATTCTGGGTGATATGAATATGCTAAGATGCCATAAACACTCCAGGCCAGTCAACCTTGACAATGAGAAGAGATACTGCCAAGGTAGGTGGGAGTGTTTGCCATTGTGAGACATATCCAAAATAAAAGTATATCAACCATTGTAAACTAACTGCTGTGACAAATAACCACACATTGTCCAGTAGGTTAATCGGTAATATTTATTTCTTCCTCCTCTTATAGTCCAAAGCACTTGTTTGGGTGGGAATTACCAGCTTTATACAGTCCTTCAGGAAGCCTGGCCTCCTTCCACCCGGTAATTCTCCTGCGTCCACCAGATCCTAGGAGTTGTACCCTGCATCCGAGCTACATGTGGCCAAAAGAGAAAAGAAAGTTGGTGGAATATTTTGAATGGTTTCAGGAGCTAAGCCTGAGAGTGCTATTCCAACCCATAGTCCATTGGTCCAGAAATCAGTCACACAGTAATCACGTAACTCAGGCACGCTGGGACTTGGCATTTATTTATCTATGTGCCTGGAAGGAACAGAAGTGGGGCTGGGGAAGCCACAGTCCTGCCTGTGCTCCAGATCGTTACAGATCAGGGAGAGCACATTAACTGCCTGAGACCATCAAGGACAGGAAACAGGACAGTGTGTTTCATTAAAGGACAAGGGTTTAAAGTAGGCCTTAGACATACAATAGCAAACACATTTTTTTTTTTTTAAAGCAAACGATATAAGGCAGTACTGAGGGAAAATGCACATTCTTTCTGAACCCTTCCTTCCAGGGCCAGTTTTAAAGGATGACGGTTGGAGCTAAGGATATGGTCAGTAAAATTTGAAGGAAATGCCAGGCATGGTGGCGCACGCTTGTAATCCCAGCATTTGAGAAGCTGAGACCGGAGGATCCGGGTTCGAGGCCAGCCTCAGCTACTTAATGAGGCACTCTACAACTTAGTGAGACCCTGTTTCAAAATAAAGAATAATAAAAAAAAATAGGGCTTGGGGTTTAGTTCGGAGGTAGAATGTCCCTGTGTTCAATCCCCAGTATGGCAAAAAAAAAAAAAAGAATTGAGGGAAAGCCTTTCACATAGTGCTAGAGAAGAAACGGCCACGTACAACTGATGGATTCCTCATCTCGCCTCCCTAAGCTTTTCCGCACCAGGAGATATTTATTTAAAAGTGCTTCTAGGCTGGGTAGCCCAGGGGGGCGAATGGATTTTATCCTGAAAGCGGCTGGAGGTCCCTGAAGAAGTCCAAGCAGAGAAGACACTGCTTCAGATGTGTACTTTAGGAAGTTTTTTCTGTAGAGGTCCACAGCCCAGCTGGGACGAAACTGGTTAAGTGGTTGGTGTGAGGGTCCAGGGAAAAAGTGATGAGAGCCAGGCATGGTGGCACGTTTGGAGGCTGAGACACAAGGATCACAGGTTCAAGGCCAGCCTCAGCATGACCCTCAGAAACTTAGCAAGACATTGTTTCAAGATAGAAAGTTTAAAAAAAAAAAAAAAAAGACTGGGGATATAGCTCAGAGGTAGAGCATCCCTGAGTTAAACGATAGATATTTCAAATTTTTTACCTAATCACATCTGGGCTAGCTTTAACCTAGGGAAAGAGAGACAACTAGATGGCTGTCATAAGCACGGAGGGTATGGGACCCTTTCCCCTCTTCTATCAATAATAATAATAATAATAATAATAATAATAATAATAATAATAATAATGTAGCAGTGGCTGGAAGTTTCCTAAGTAGCAGGTATACTGCTTGTACCCACCAATTTGCAACAACCCCAGGAAAGAGACATTGTTATTATCTATAGTTTACAGATGGGAACCTGACACCCAGGAACGTTAACTTTACCCAAGATTAACCAGCTCACAAAGGTTACAGTACAGTTGAGCAAGTTTGCTTCTAGTTGTGCTTTTGAAGACTATGTTCTGCTTTTGATGAAACAGCATTTCCTCAGTGTAAAGGTAGGCAAGAAAAATAATAAATAATAAGTAAAACAATTTGCAAACAATACTTTGCAATGAAAATAAATGTTTTCTAATATACTGGCATCCTATTGGTTACTATCTTTGTAATTTCTTTTTTTTCTTAATTTCTTATTTATTTTATTATCTTTGTAATTGCCAAAAGCCTGAGGTACAGATGCATTTTTCTCAGATGCATTTTACCTCCTTTCTTTCCCAAGCCTCAGAGTCAACATGCTACCTGCTAAAGCAATAAGTCTTTTACCATGCTTGTGGGGGAAGGAGTGGAAAGGAGACTCAAAAAAATCACATATTAAGCCAGGCACTCAGTGGTGGGGCAGACCTGTAATATTAGTACTGGGAGGTGGGGGATGCCCCGAGACAGGAAGATCACAGGTTCAAGGCCAGCCTCAGAAACTTAGCAAGACCATCAGCAACTTAGCAAAAATAAAATAAAATAGGGCTGAGAAGTGTAGCTCAGAAGTAGAATGCACTTGGGTTTAATCCCCAGCATTCCCCCAAAAAATAAGTTAAAATTTTTAAAAAGTTAAAGTTGCATAGGGCTATTTTAAACTTTAGGCACTGTCTCTTGAAGCACTGAAACTATATTATGTTAATTATGCTTTAGAGCATCAGAATATTAAGCATCTTGCTTACTCTGTAGTAGAACCTAGCTTATGCTGGAGTAGTATGGAGTAGGAGAGGCAGGGGTGAACACAGAAGATAGGCTATCAATGTTTGTGTGTAAGATTTGATCTTGGGGATAGAGGGAGGTTTTTGTTTGTTTGTTTGTTTTTGTTTTTGTTTTTTTTAAATGTCATTCAGAGTCAAGTGCTGTGCTGCTTTCCATGAGCTTTTCTCAGACTTCAGTGATGAATTCTTCAGATATCCTCCTCTCAGGCTTCCCCGAAGCCCAGTTCATAACAAGACCAATAACTCACTTCTTGATCTCAGAACCTTCTTGTTCAACTCTCTTAACTTCAGGGCCAAAATAAGCTATTATTTATGGCAAATATATAAAAAGGCCATTAGAACCTATGGTCGGGTTTCAAGGATGGCACTTGTTTCCTGGTAACTTGTGCATGGACAGTGGCAAATGTCTTAAAATATGTAAGTAAATCATACACACACACACACACACACACACACACACACACACACACACACGGTCATATGAAAACCATTTTTTAAAATGGGTGTGGTGGCACACACTTGTAATCCCAGCATTTGGGAGGCTGAGATCGGAGGATCCGGGTTTGCAGCCAGCCTCAGCTACCTAGTGAAGCACTCCACAACTTAGTGAGACCCTGCTTCAAAATAAAGAATAAAAAATAGGGCTGGGGATATAGCTCAAAGGTAGAATGCCCCTGAGTCCAATCCCCAGTACCGCAAAATAAATAAATAATAAAACCATTTTTTAAGCCGGCCGTGGTGGCACATGCTTGTAATCCTAGTACTTGGGAGGCTGAGAAAGGAGGATTGCAGATTCGGGGCCAGCCTCAGTAACTTAGTAAGGCCCTCCACAACTTAGTGAGACTCTGTTTCAAAATTAA
>PVLC010049837.1:0-10258 GCA_004027655.1 Graphiurus murinus | reverse complement strand
CTGGGCGCCCACTGTGTACCAGGTACTTCTCTTGGCGTGGGGACACAGCAGGGACCCAGTAGCATGGTTAGTGACTCCCTGGTAGGGACTGCATTCTAGGTTCCTTGTAAGGATCCCTTACCTAGTGTGAGCTCATACCCCAGCCAAACTCAGCAAATCAGCTCTATTCCAGCAAGCTCACCTAGATATCCTGGGGAAATGCACAACTACTTTGCAAGTCTTGGGGAGCTCTGGGCTGTGGCCACCCAGCCTTCTCTTTCAATGACTGCAGGGTACGCGTGCTGGTGCTGGTGGTGGTGCTGAACAAATCCTCCCCTGCACCCGCCCGTGTAACTGCACACCGTTCCTCTGGTTATTTCCTGGTTTTCTGACTTGGAAACTAAAGAGGATCTAACAAACTATAAAGTGTGCTGTTGGGCGAATCAACCCATGCTTGGTTGACTGTTCGCTTTAGTCAGGTTTTTTTCAGCTCTGGGACCAAAATACCCGACAAGTACAACTTAAAGGAGGAAAGGTTTATGTAGCTCGTGGTTTCAGAGGTCAGTCCATGGTTAGTCAACTCCAAGGCCAATCATGGTGGAGGAAGCCAGCTCCCAGCTCATGGCGGGCCAGAAGCAGAGAGAATGGGTAGGGAACAGATCTAGTCCCCCAGGCCACACACTTCAAGGGCTCGTCCCCTCCAACCACATCCTCCAAACCTGGCTGCTTTGCCAGCATATGAGGTGTGGGGTGACATTTTATTTTATTATTTTTGTGTGTGTGCGTGGCACTGGGAATTGAGCCCAAGGGCATTCTACCTCTGAGCTACATCCCCAGCCCTATTTTTTTATTCTTTATTTGGAAACAGGGTCTCACTAAGTTGCGGAGGGCCTCACTAAGTAGCTGAGGCTGGCCGCAAACCCGTATCCTCCGGTCTCAGCCTCCCAAGTACTGGGATTACAAGCATGTGCCACCATGCCTGGCCAGAGGCTTCATTTTCTGATAGTGCTAAAAATGAGAGGCCTCCAGGGAACAGCCGTTCTGGCTGCCAACCCATGATCCACATTTCTTTGGTGCTGCTGTGCCATGACACCATAATAGCTGGATCTTGAGCAAGGTTCGGTGCATTTTCTCCACCAGCCACAGTTTCTCTGCTTCCTGCCTTGGTGCCCGGGCAGCCTCTGATGAGTGCAGACACTGAAAGGTTTCCAGCAGGTGTGTACAGAGCATACGACAGCCCACCAGCTCCTCGGAAGAGCACTACTGCAGCCTTGAAGATACTGTAACTCACAGTTCCAAAATTGCTAATAAAATTTAACAAATAGAAAACCCAAATGTCAAACAAGCAATAATACTGATGGTAGTTCTCTTAGGCCGAGTAAAGAAAATCATAGTGACTTTAATTGGTTTGAATAATGAAAGAAAAGAAAGAAAAGGAAAAGCCCACTCTGAGTTACAGGGCTGGACTAGGAGAGAGTGAATAGCATTTCATTAAAAGTAGGCAGAGAGGATGCAACGTGCCCGGGAGAGTTGCCATTGCAGAATGGGGCAACCGATGGGCAGGAGTTCATTATGAAGGGGTTGCGTGGTGTCCCGCCATGTAAGTGAGGGGTACCTGGGATCCCAGCCCTGGGGGCTTGCAGCTGTGCCGCAGGTAGTGGGCCACTGTGTCGCGTTTCACAGGACGTGGGCCGTGAGGGAAGAGGGGTGATATTTATGGCGTGCACGCCACTGTGGGACTTTGTGGGAAACCACACGAGCTCAGATTGTCAGAAGACATCTTCATATTTACTCTCACAACCCACAGATGGAAGCCCCCCGAGTGCAGAGCTGCCATGAGCCCATTTTCCAGACAGAAGGCTCTCCAGAGTCCACGGAAGCTCCCAGTGAGGCTGACAGGCCACCCACTGGTGACTCCCCTTGAACTTCTAAGCCTCGCAGAGGGCTGCCATTCCCACAAAGAAGAAACTGTGTCTTTTTTTTTTTTTAAGAAATATCATTTAGTTTGCACTAATGTAAGGTTAAAAAGAACAAAAGTGCAATCCTAGTACTTGGGAGGCTGAGACAGGAGGATTGCAAGTTCGAGGCTAGCCTAGGCAACGTGAGTGAGACCCTGTCTTGAAATTTAAAAAAATAAAGATAAAAAGAGCTGAGGGTATAGCTCAGTGGTAGAGTGCCCCTGGGTTCAGTGCCCTGTATCTTACATATACACATATGCATACACACACACACACACACACACACACACACACAAAGTGACATGTGGAACACACTGGTTCAGATGTTTCCCTTTGTCCTGGTGCACTCTGGACCAAGGTGTGTGTGTGTGTGTGCGTGTGCGCGCGCGCGCGCATGCCTACACATCCGGGGCAGGAGGGGGAGATAAACAGCTGATTGTCACTAAAAGTTCCTGCCACTGCATGCGATGATGATTCTTCAAAGACCGTGGAACAGGTGTGAGCAGCTCCAGCCCCTCTTCTGTTACCCTGAGCTCTGTCAGATTGCCTTGGGAACAGTACGCCGTTCCCTAGTTCTTTGTCTACAGGTAAGTCCAAGGGCTTGCGATTGCATGGCAATTCACGGCTTCTATGCTGCTAAAAACCAAGCACGGGCAAAGTAGGGAATGTGTCCAAATATCTCTAGTTGGATCCACATTTCCAGCCGGGCGGATCACATTAAGAAAGGTTAATTCGGTATTGAGTATAATCAGGAGCTCAATGTGGCTCGTGATGCTGGCTGGGGGGCAGGTCCTGGGATGCTGTTCAGCAGGAAGGCTTATTCCATTTTTATATGTTAGTGGATCTACTTAGAATTTATCAGACCTTCGCTTCCGAAACATATATGCAACACCTCCACACACACCGTAAACCAGACTCTCAGAAAACAATAATGATGCTTATCAGTCACCCGCCTTGAGTTTGCTTCTGAAAAACCTCCAGCTAGCTTGCTACTGGAGCTCTTAAAACATAGATCTTTTTGCTGTACTGATAATTCACTCACAGCTTGAGATTGATGACTATGTGAAGTCCATAAAAGATGTTACCACTATATTTTGTTCTTATGATTTATTTTATCATGTTGTCAAGGTTTGCAGAAAACAAGAAACAAATCAATGAATGTCATGCTTAAATATTAAAGAAGGCTGTAATACACATTTTTATTCAGATGCCTTATTCAATCTTCTGGCTCAGAAAAGAGTAGTGGCAACCAAGCTTTTATTTGAATTACTTTCGAAGAAATTAATTTAGGAGCACTGTTGAATTGTGAATGGCAAAGAGGTAGCTAACCTTATTTGCTTAAATAGGAATGGATGGTTGCTGGACTCCTTGGATTGCAAGCCTAACAAACCGCAGGGAAGGGAGTGGGTTTTAAAGCATCAAGAAGTTGGGCTGGAGCGTGCTTAACAAGTTCCAGCCCGCGGCCTGGATGGAAGGAGATTTGGAAAGAAGTGAAGATAGAAGACTTTGCTGGGAGTGAGCGGATGAACGGTGCTTTTGAAAGGAGCCATTTCCTTCACGTCACATGAAATCGAGATCACCGTCGACTCCTAGGGCAAGCACTGCCTGCAAGCGCGGCATCTTCCAGAACTGTTGGCCTTTCCCACACCTCCTTAGACAGCCAGCAGAGAAGAACAGCTAAATCTTGCTTTATTTTTCTGAATTTGACTGGCTTTCTGAAAAAGAGGTCTACCTGTGTGGGTGTTGTGGACTGCACATTAAAACAATGCAGAGAGTCGGAGAAGGCCATTCCCAGGACGTGAGAAGCACACGCTCTGCCCAAGTGCTTGCTTTTCTCTTGGGAAACAAAGTGAACAAAAAAAGAAGAAAATTAAAAAAAAAAAAAAAAAAGGAGGGTTCAAAACACCGATGTCTCTGAAACTCTCTGGTCTTGTCAGGTCCCAGGATTCCTATGATTCAGTCTGTTCTCTTCCTTTAAACTCAGGTCTGTGCACTTTGAGGTCCGCAACGCCTTCAGATTATCAAAGAAAAAGTACAGGCTCGGCATCAATCCGCTGTTAAGTGTATTTTATTATATTCTTGTTTTGTGAAAATTGGTAATCAACGCATAGTATATATGGGGATTCAAAATTAACATGAATATTCAATTAACCACAGGACCCTGCTCTTTGACCATTCTGAATAAACTGGAGTTTATTTGAATTTAGAAAACAGATAAATTAGGAAGCGATCATTTGCATTACAATAGGATGCTTCATTCTGAGGGAGGATTCCTTGTGGGATTCTTTTAAATAGAAAGCTCTCCAAGTACTTTGAAAAATATAATTTGATTTTTAAAAACTCTCCTCTCATGTAGTTTCTCAGGAACATGCCTATTGTGTGGAATGAGAGGCCTATCGATTTAATTTGGTAATGAGAGAGCTTAATTGCAAATATTTTGGACTTAAAAAAAAAAAAAAAACTAGAAATGTAGTCAGGTGAAATTCATACCCAGATAGCAAAGTTCAGTTTTATTTCATTCTGTTTTCATCTGTCAGCTCGAATGCAAATGTCACTGGTGTCTAAAAACCACCCTTGCTCTACCTGTGGGGGCGGAAGAAGGCATGGCGCCGGGGGAAGGTGGGATGCCGGGTGTCTTTGAGCCCCTTCTACCCTCCCTAGCACACCAGACGGGTATCTGATCAGAGGACCAAGGCTTTTAGACACCTGGAACCTTCCGGAACACTCCAGAAGTCTCGGTGGTGTATCCCAGAAATTGCCAACAAATGGGACTGGAGGAAGTAGTTAGAACCCCAGCTCTGTGTGTGTGTGTGTGTGTGTGTGTGTGTGTGTGTATGTGTGTGTGCGCATGCATACAGTGCCCAGGGTGGTTGCTCTGGTGCTAAGACCAACAAGAGCAGGATTGCTGGGTGGAGTGACAGTCCCAGGTGGACAGGCCTGCAAGGCTGGGCAGCAGGGGGACGTCGACCCACGGTCTCTCCTGTGTCTCACCTAGACCTTGGGACTGCACCCCATGCAAGCCTTCCTCCTGGGGCCCGCTCTGCGCAGGCACAGTTCTACGCAGCGTTATGTAATGGGAACTCCCAAATGGGAGGCTTCTCTCCTTCCTGCTACAGTTCTCACGCCTTGTTCATTGCCTTGCTGGCAAGGAATGGCCTTGTCGTCGAACACGTTTAGGATTTGGGGGTAAGCAGTGTTAGGATGGGTGGCAGCCTTCTGGAGGAGCGTCTCCATCTGAGGGCCTTCGCAGAGCATGCCGGGGCAAAGGCTGCCTGAGCTCTGGTCCCTGTAACGTGCAGAAAGCAATGGGTTGTTCTGCAGGAGGGCCCTTGGTTCTCTGAACTCTTCTTGAGGTGCTTGCATATGCCTTACAGGAGCTTGTCACCAGAATGGTTGCTTAGATGGAGGAGTCTGGGAGACCTTGGAGAGACATCGGGGGTAGCAGAACCTTCTGGAGTCCCCATGCATGGCTCCTTGGCTAGTGGGTCTCAGAGTTTTCTGGAGAGCCAGGGAGCATTTTTTCACCCCACCCCCGCTTGCTCCCATTTTTCCAGGAGCCTCTTCACTGTCCCTTGCTGCTGCGTGGACCAGGGCAGTGTGAGGTGACTGGGTGGGGGCCAGGGCCTCAGGGACTGGCTTCTTGACTGAAGTAGCGCGGGCGCCTGCCCTGTCCCTGTGCCTCTCCTGGAGGACAGTCTCCAGGGCGGCCCAGCTGTCCTCCACCGGGGCCTCCTCCCGGCCTCTCCTGCAGTACCCCCGCGCCCTCAGCCAGCTTCTCTCCAGATGGTCTCCTGCTCCTGCTGCCAGGGTTTGGGTGGGAGGCAGCCCTGGATTTCCCTCTGTAAAGCCAGACAGATGGTTGTGAGACTTGGCGCTCCGGAGCAGGGATGTGGGTCTTGGAGGCGACTTCTTCCTTAGGAAGTGTATGAAAAGGCAAAAGTGTGCTGGGATGGGGACCCGGCGCCCTCTCTAAACACAGCAGTTCGGTCATCCTTTGGGGCTTTCTCCGCCATTCAGGGCTTAGCCCTGGGGAGCTTGAGCCCAGATGAATTTAAGGTCTGCAGTTCTCCGGAGTGGACCATTAGGCAGAGAAGAAGCTGTTGTCTTCTGAAACCACCACAGAGACAGTGGCTCTGCAGGCCTGGTTCTGTTCCGGTCCACTTCTTTAGAAGAAAGCCTCTCTCACTTCTTTCTCATGTATGCTATTGGTTCCTGGTGGCTATTGAAAGCTGCCCACTTAATGTTTCTAGAACCATCCTCCCAACCCCCACCATAGAGCAGCAGCAGTGGGGCTGCTGGGTGCCAGGTGTGCTGCAAGTCTACCAGCCCTGGGCCCCTACGGAGGTCCCGGGGTGCAGTGCCTGCTCACCCCTCCACTCCATGTCATATGTCACGACCATGGTGCTGGCCAGCGAGCTTCCTGTGCAGACTTTTACAAGACCCTGTGCCCAGTGGCCTTGCTCTAGTAACAGTACCTGTTCTCAAGCCTCCCACACAAGCAAACCTGTGTTCACGAGAGTACACACACACGTGCACACATCCACATGTGTACACACAACTGTACTGCAAAAGTGAGTGTGCACCTGCCACATATGCACATGTGTGCATGCATGCTGAGTCATGCATGTGCACACAAACATACAGAGAGAGATACACACATGCGTACAGCCACATGTGTACACACACTGTACTGCGAACGTATGCACCTGCCACACATGCACACATGTGCATATATGATGTGTCATACATGTAAACCCAAACATACACAGAGAGACACACACATATGCACACATAGCCACCCATCACACGTGCATGTGCACACTGGCAAACAAACATGCACACCACACATGTGCAAAAGCCACACGTCTATAGGTGGGGACACATGTGTGTGTGTCACATGTGTGTGCATAGCCATGCAAGTGCCCAAGTAGCATCTGCATACAAGCACACAGACATGCTCCTGGGTCTGTCTGGGGAGTCTCTGGCCTCCTGTCTGTCTGTCATGCCTAGTGTGATGGGGACAGAATAGCTCCGTATGCACAAGCCTTCTGTCCATGAACACACCGGATGGCTGATTCTGTCACTGAAGACCAACCCTGAGTGCCACAGCTGTGGAGGTCCCCAGCAGGAAGGCGCCCTGAGCGGGGGTGGGTCACAGCAGCTGTGTCTGCACAACACGCTTCAGGGGTTTTCTGGATGAAATTGGCCCATGATATGTGGTCCTCACTCTTTTTAAAAGTTCCGAGTGAGTATCCTCCTGTCCCCTCCCCTGCCCGGAGCTGTAGACGAATGGACTCTGCATTCTTCCAGCTGTCTCGCAGGCAGATGTGATAGCTGGTCCACCTGAGAAGGAAAACAGCCCGAGAGGTCCACGCTGTGGGCGGAGGGAGGCGGTGGGGACGCGCTGCGTTGCCAGTTCTGCATTCAGGTCGGTAACTGTCTCTGCTCTCCTCCTGAGCCTTCAGCCACATCCAATTAGCACTGCCCGCGTCCCGTGGTGGCCCGCCTCTCTTAATGAGAGTCATGTTCTGGTAGAACACGTGCCGCTGGAGGCTTGGGAGACAGGTGCCTTCCTGGGAGCACAGGTGGGGACACAGGAGGGGACGCCTGGCGGCTAGCAGCTCCCATGGGCGGGGCTCAGCCCCTCAGAACCCGAAGTCAGCCGGACCTTTTCAGCTGTTCCCCACCCCCACGGCCTTTTGCGGGGACAGGACAGGGAGGAAAGCCAGGTTCCCCTCTTGGAGCGGACCCCGTGTTTCCTTCTCGCTTCAGTCCCTGGATATTCAGAAGGGCCGGTGGCTACGAAGCCACCTCCACAGCACACATGAAGTGTGTCCCCTCCTCCAGGGCCAGGGCCCACCTCCTTCCCCGTGTATGATAAGGTGTGCCTGGTGGTAAGATGTAGCATTTGCTAAATTAATACATGACTAAGCGAACACTTCGGGTGAGAGCAAAAGGGGAAGAGGAGCCCTATGGAGAGTGGTCCGCATTCACATATCACGGTCCTCCTGAGAAGTGCTGGCTTCAAGTCCTCCTTTTCATTCATCCCTGTGTGACTACACCCTGTGACTGGCCTGGTCACTGAGGAGTCAGGGACAGAAATACGAGGTTGCTCCCTGTGATGGGTTTAGTGCTCTCCAAAGCCCAGGTTGAGGTTTAATCCCTCTCTGGCACAGTAGAAAGAGGCGGAACCCTTAAGAAATGGCCATGAGAGGTCTGTCCCTGCTAGTGGACTGATGCCTTTATTGATAAAAACAGTATGTTTGGCCCAATTTTCTCTCTCTGTCTCACACACACTCTTTTGTTGTGACACAGCCCAAAGGCCCCGGCCGGACCCCAGCACCACCCTTCTGAACTTCCCAGCCTCCGGCACTAAGTGCCAAATAAACCTCTTTCATTTATAATGTGTCCCGACTGGGGCATTCTGTTACAGCAGCAAGGAACGGACTAAGACCCTTTTCCTTAAAAAAAAAAAAACAAAAAACAAACAAACAAAAAAACCCCTCAACAATCAGGACCGGATCCACTGTTGCTATCACTAACCACAATCCTGGGGTTTGTCCACGTGCCCAACACCCTGCAATGTGCTTCCCACCATTCCAACGAGGGTTGCCTGATTTAGCAAATGAAAATGCAGGATTCCCACTTACAACTGCATCTCATTTCGGATACACAGCGAATATTTGTCATCGACGCGTGCTATTTGGCACAGACCTAGACTAAAAAGCTCTCTGTTTAGTATCTGAAAGTCTCTTTTGACCCGGGCGCCCTGTGCTTCTCTGTAGTCCTGATTCAGCCACCACAGCAGTTCTAGGAGGAGGCTGTAACCGGATCTTCAAGTCGCAGATAAGAAAGCAGAGGGCGAAAGGTCTGTGTCATTCCGTGTGCATCACATGCACGCCCCTTCAGTCTAGGAGGAGCTTACAGCCCGTTGACATCGGCACCTCCTGGTGCCTTAAGAGCAGCCGGGCATGCTCCGAGCTCATGGCTGGGCTCCGTCGGCTCTGGGAGACCGCCTTGGGGTAGAAGCGAGTGAGCAGGGTTTTCTGCAGGAGAGCTGAGATGTGGGAGGACTCCACGGGGTTGTGTTCCAGGGACAGATCTGCCAGTTGCAGAACATGGAATCTGTGAGCGTAGAGGAACCCAGGACAACATCAAATGCAGAACTGCCCCAGTGTGTGTCTGGAACTGTCCTGCGAGGAGTCCATTGACTTGGTGGAGCTTGTGGTCTCATAGTCACAGCAGCTAAGCTTGGAGAGCTCCATTTCTTTCTTTCTTTCTTTCTTTTTTTTTTTTTTTTTGCAGTACTGGGGATTGAACCCAGGGGCACCCTACCTTCAAGCTATACCCTCAGCCCTATTTTTTATTCTTTATTTTGAAACAGGGTCTCACTAAGTTGTGGAGTGCCTCACTAGGTAGCTGAGGCTGGCCGCAAACCCACCTGGATCCTCTGGTCTCAGCCTCCCAAATGTTGGGATTACAAGCGTGCGCCACCACACCCGACTGGGAATCTCCATTTCTATCAGTGTATCAACAGTCAACCAACTTGGTATGACACCGTAGCTCTTGAAGGAGGATAACGCCATACATTACTACTTTAGTAGCCAAAACTTTCTCCATTCCAAATACTACCTCATGGGGTTTCCCCAGCTTGCAGGCCACCTTTGGACAATGCCTTATCCAGAACGCAAGCAAGAAGTATTGACCTCAGACAGAGCAAAGTCCCGTCTCCCATGCCCGTGCGCCATCATCGGGCGAACTGACCACCCTTGGCGCACTTCATCCCTTTGCTTAATTAATCACCTCGCACACTTAGAGCCTGGGTCACTTTCAATAAATGTAAGGACGGATGTCTGGCCATCTGAGAGTCCTGAACCTCGGGTCACCAGGAACTTATGAGCTCTTAAGGTAACCCACTTCCTTCTCTGCTGACTATCATCCTAGAAAAAGCAAGTGACCCATCTTTCTGGCCCTGCCCTCCCTGTTTGGACAGTCGGTCTTTCTCCCTAGCATCCTCAGCAGCCTCCTCCAGACCCCGTCCAGCCTCCAGAGTTGGGCTGGGTCCTCTGAGTGTTACCTGCCCCCACATGTTGTGGACAGCTGTGTGTCCCTGCACTTCTTTTTTTTTTTTGGTACTGGGGATTGAACTCAGGGGCATTCTACCTCCGAGCTACACCCCCAGCCCTACTTTTTTATTCTTTATTTTGAAACTGGGTCTCACTAAGTTGCGGAGTGCCTCACTGAGTAGCTGAGGTTGGCCGCGAACCCGGATCCTCCGGTCTCAGCCTCCCGAATGCTGGGATTACAAGCGTGCGCCACCA
>PVLC010049836.1:0-10278 GCA_004027655.1 Graphiurus murinus | reverse complement strand
TCCTCCTCCTCTATATTCTTTTGCTATACTGGGGACTAAACCCAGGGGTCTCTACCACTGAATTACATCCACAGCCTTATTTATTTATTTTACGGTACTGGGTACTGAACCTGGGGCATTCTACACCTCCAGCCAATTTTATTTCATTTGTTTTTATTTTTATTTTTTAGTACTGGGAATTGAACACAGGGGCATTCTGCAACCTCAGTCCTTTTCTATTTTGAAACAGGGTCTTAATATGTTGCAGAGGGTTTTGGAACAGGGTCTCACTAACTTGCTGAGGCTGGCCTGCAATCCTCCTGTCTCAGCCTCCTTCCAAGTACTCTGATTATAGGCATGTGCCACTTTGCCCAGCTTCCAAACTTTTATTATTTTATTTGTATATGTGTGTGTTTTGTGTGACAGCGTTCTACCTCTGAGCTACATAGCCAGTTCTTTTTATTTTTTATCTTGAAACAGAGTCTTGCTAGTTTGCTGAGAAGCTTGCTAAATTGCTGAGGCTGGTCTTGAATATGGGATCCTCCAGTCATAGCCTCCCAAATACTGGGATTACAAATGTGGGCCACCACTCTTGGGTTAAATTTTAATGTCTGATATACTTTTATTGGTTCATTGTAATCATACATCATAATAAAGTATAGAGTGATACAAACGTACATGCACACAACACTTGATGTATTTCCCTCCGGATCACACCCCACTCCCTTCCCTTCCCACACATGTCACTGAGATTAGTTTTGGCTGGTCTTGAATCTGCAATCCACCTGTCTCAGCCTCTCAAGTCTTGTGAAGACAAGCATGCTCACAGCCCTTTCTATTTTTAAATTAATTTTATAGTATTATTATTATTATTATTATTATTATTATTATTATTATTTGGTAGTACTGGGGATTGAACCTAGGGGTATTCTACCCCTGAGCTACACTCCCAGCACTTTTTCATTTATTTTAAAGCAGGGTCTCGCTAAGTTGCTGAGGCCCTTACTAAATTGCTGAGGTTGGCCTTGAACCTGGGATCCTCCTGTCTCGGCCTCCCAAGTACTGGGATTATAGGCACATGCTACCATGCCTAGTTCATTTTCTATTTGAGACAGGGTCTCACTGTGTTTCCCAGGCTGACCTCCAATTTATGATCCTCCTATCTCAGCCTCACATATCACTGGGATTACAGGCATGTGCCACAAGGCCAGGCTTTTATTATTTTCTTTTTTTTTTTTTTTTTTTGCGGTACTGGGGATTGAACTCAGGGGGGTTCTACCTCCGAGCTATACCCCCAGCCCTATTTTTTTATTCTTTATTTTGAAACCCAGTCTCACTAAATTGCAGAGTGCCTCACTAGGTAGCTGAGGCTGGCCGCGAACTCGGATCCTCCAGTCTCAGCCTCCCGAATGCTGGAATTACAAGCGTGCACCACCACGCCCAGCTTTTTTTATTATTTTCTTAATTTTTATTTCTTGTGGTGCTGGGAATTGAATTAAGGGTCTTGTACATGCAAGGCAAAGACTTTGACGCTATGCCACTGAGCTACGCTCCCAGCTCTGAAACTTGTTTTTATATCAATCAGCATAGTAAGGCCGACACCAGGAGACTGCCAATGAGAACACAGTTCAGGGCTCATGCCCCCCCCCTCCCCAGAAAAGACACACCTTGCCTTGGGGCCACCAGGGCAGTGCCAGGCCCGTCAGGAGGGAATTGTGGGTGGAAGCACTGCTGTGGTTTCCACAGGAAGGAACGGGAGAGGCCGGGTGGCAGGCTCAGGATGGCGCATTCACATGAAGTCAGCAGGCTGTGGGGCACTGGGCGCGCTCTCTGGTCTGCCCCGGGATGATGAGTGCAGGTGGACAGTGGCCCAGGGTGTGAGAGCCCAGAGTGGAGCTGGCCAGTAGTGGGACTGGGGTGGGCTGGTTTGCATTTGAAAGGTGTGATCAATTGAAGTCATCGGTGGTGGTGCACACCTATAATCTAGCACTTGGGAGGCCAAGACAGGAGGATTGCAGGTTTGAGGCCAGCCTCAGCAACTTTAGTGAGACCCTACTTCAAAATAAAAAATAAGCAGGGTTGAGGATATAGCTCGGAGGTAGAAGGCCCCTGGGTTCAATCTCCAGCGCTCTCCCTAAATACAGAAAAGGAAAAACATGATGGATACAGAACCTGAGGGCATCTCAGGCAGCGCTGGGAGTCAGCTTGAGGTCCCAGCCAGCAGGACTGAGGAGAAATGTTGGCAACAAGCTGCCCCTGCTCCAGTGGTTGGTCCAGTGTCACCCCACAGGCCCTGGTTTCAGCTCAAGGTCAACTGCCACCAAACTCCACACTCTAAGGCACTGGGCATCAAAGAAGCTTACCCGGCTTCTGAGCGTTAAGCCTCTGGTTGCCCTTGACCCACCTGGGCACCTTCTTACCTCCCAGCTTAGCTGGGAGCAGCTCCTGGCCAATGAAAACACAGGCCTGCCACCTGGCTCTGGCCTCAGGAGGGAATCCCTTACATCATGAAAATAAGACCTCCTCTTAACAGTGGAGCAGCCTTCCAGCACAGTGTCTTCTCCAAGCATCTGTTCCCCATCTGTAAAATGAGGGGCCAGCCCACATCTTCTCTGACAAGGGCAAATTGGAATTGGGGGGCACAATTGTTTACAAAGCAACTGTCTTCTGATTACAGGATAGATATGTGCTCATTGCAACAAATTCAGAAAATACAGAAAAGAGTCAAAAAGCAGGAAGAGTGATCACCCATAACCTGATGGCCCAACAGCGGCCAGGTGAGGGCAGGTGTGGAGGAGGAGGAACCGGGGAGCAGCCCCTGAGCACGGTGTCCCCACTTCGCTTGGTCCTGTGAGCAGCAGGGCTCGGCTCAGTAGCATCTGTGCTGCGACTCTGCCACACCGCACCCTTGGTGCCTTGCTGCTGGTCCCCAAGTCATGGCTTCTGAACCAGGGGTTGGTAGCCCCGTCTAGCCCAGGCTGACCTGTCTGCTATGACAAGTGTGGCCGGCCAGGTAGGGTCCCTAGTGGTCAGAGTCCAGGTGCCAGCAGGGCAGTGGCTCCACTCAAGGCCAGTGATCCCTTTCACCAGGACAGCTGGTAGGGTTAATGGTGTCCATTCAGGGCTCCAGACAGACTAGCAGAAACATTTTTGGAAAAATTCTTTTCTCCCTAAAGATCCAGTTCATTGGAGCTACAAGTTCAGGTTATTTTTCTTTTTAGTTTAAAAAGGTAATCAATTTTAAAACAAGAGGACACCAGTGAGTCCTTCGTGCCCCCTTGACTCTTTCCTCTTTGCAGTAGAACTTTCTGGATTTGGTTCACTGGGAAAGGTTTTTATTTTTTTTTTTACGTCTTTTTTTTTTTTTTTTTTTTTTTGGCAATTGAACCCAGGGGCATTCTACTTCTGAGCTACACTGCCCCCCTCCCCCAGCCGTTTTTTAATCTTTTTCTGTCTCAGCCTCCCAAGTACTGGGATTACACCTTGCTTGGCAGGTCCCTAGGGGTGAGTGTAGCCCTGGAACCAGACCCCTAGATATTTGAATTCCCCTCTCACCAGTGAGGACTGCAGTAAGGGTCACCTCTTCAGGGGGCCTTAGAGGGCCTGGATCACCATGAGAACCAAGGGACAAGGGTACAGTGCACATAAGACACCGTGGGTGGGTGGGGGGTTAGAGGAGATAAGGGGGAAGGGGGTTTGCACTTTGTCTCTTGGTACCTGCTGAATTGTGCACCCTTGAGAACACAAAACCTGATTTTAAAAATAAACATATTAGGTGTAGCTCAATGGTAGAGCACTTGCCTAGCCTGCACCAGGCACTATATTTAATCCCCAGTACTGCCAAAGCCTCACAAAGAACCTTTGATCCTCCTGTCTCAGCCTCTCAGGTACTGGGATTACACATATGGCATGTTTTTGTTTTGTATTGTCTTTCTGTGGTGCTGGGGATTGAACCCAGGTGCAGTCTACCTCTGATCTACACTCCCAGCCCTTTTTTTTTTTTTTTTTTTGCGGTGCTGGGGATTGAACTCAGGGGCATTCTACCTCCGAGTACACCCCCAGCCCTATTTTTTATTCTTTATTTTGAAACCGAGTCTCACTAAGTTGGGGAGTGCCTCACTAGGTAGCTGAGGCTGGCCACGAACCCGGATCCTCCGGTCTCAGCCTCCCGAATGCTGGGATTACAAGCGTGGGCCACCACGCCCGGCTTATTTTTTAATTTTTGAAATAGGGTCTCGCTAAGTTGCTGAGGATCTCACTACTTGCTGAGGCTGTCCTTGAAACTGAGATCCTCTTGTCTCAACCTTCCAAATTAAAAAAAAAATATATATATATATATAATATATATATGGAAGCGCATGGAAAACTACTAGGAGAGCAGGTGGCAAGAACTGGGCAGGAGGGGCCAGGTGAAGGTCAGGAGGGGAAGGGTGCAGCAGAATTTCCGGAGAACTTTCCCGCAGCAGGCTACCGTGTTTAGGGTTTAGGGACTTGGGTTCACCCTCACCTTCGGCCGCTCCCAAGTCGGGTCTCAGCCCAGTCCCCAGCTCACAGGGTGGGCGGGACCAGACGGGTTGGGCTCGCGCCCTTGGGCGTGTCCGGGGCGGGCCGTGCGACGGCCCCGCCCAAAGCCACACCCCCGCCGCCTCCCTCCTCTCGGCAGGCCCCGCAGACCTCAAGGGAGCACGCAGGATGCGCCGGACGGTGGCCACCCTCCGCAGCAGGACGAAGCCCCGGGGGCAGGCCGGGGGCTCCACGCCCGTTCCAGGGAACCGCACAGGTGAGGCCTGGGCCACTGGACTCCGTGGGGATGCGCCCGGGAGGGCTGTGCCCAGCCTGGAGGCGTGCGACGGTCGCACAGCCCGGGGACGGACCTTCACGCCTCCACCTGCCCCGTGTGCGCCCCGACGGAGCCGAAACCCGGCGGCGAGCGGCCGGAAGCCAGGCGCCGGCACACAGCCACCTGCCCGGGGCGGCTCGCCGGTTTCCGAAGTTGACCCGGTTGCCGGCCCGGAAGCTTGTGGAAGTCGGAACCCGCCTCACCTGCGGGGCCGCTAAGCCCCAGGGCGGGAAGAACGAGAGGGCGCCCTCTCGGCGCAGGCGGGAGCTGTTATCCTTGGGGTTCTTCGGTGACCGCCCCAGCCCCACTTTACAGATGGGGAAACTGTGCCCGGGAGAGAGGACCGGCGGGGCCTGGGTTTGACCTCGGTCCCAGAGGTTCAGAGTTGTCCAGAAGGAGGGAGGCTGGCTTCTGTTTTACTTTCCAGAGGGTGTGGCCTCGATGGTAGAGGCCAGCTTCGTTCCATGAACTTCTAAAGTCTAACGCTTTTATTTTTTTATTTATTTTTTTTTTTGTGGAACTGGGGATTGAACTCAGGGGCATTCTACCTCCGAGCTACACCCCCAGCCCTAGTTTTTTTATTCTTTATTTTGAAACTGAGTCTCACTAAGTTGCGGAGTGCCTCACTAGGTAGCTGAGGCTGGCCGCGAACCCGGATCCTCCAGTCTCAGCCTCCCGAATGCTGGGATTACAAGCGTGCGCCACCACGCCTGGCTCAGTCTAACGCTTTTAGAAACACCACCCAACCGGAACCCCGTGTCTTCAAGGTCCGAAGAAGTTCACCCGCTGGTCTCCAGCGACCCAGGCCAGGGCAGAGTGTAGCCTCTTTGCATGGGAGGAAGCTGATGTTTGGAGTGGGGTGGCACATTGACGCAGCTGAGACTTGCCCCTGGCCTCTTTGGTTTGGAGTATTTTATTTAACACCCTCTACCCCCTACTCCCACATGCCCAGAGTCCCTGATTTGATGCTAGGGTCAGGGGCGTTTTGCTTCTGTATTTGAGGAGACCAACCCTGCACCTCACCATGCCTGGGAACTCACAGGTGTGAGGCCCTACCTGTATGACAGGCTTGGGGACTGGGTGTCCTGGGACTTGAAAGGGGGTGGAGGGATTTGCCCAAGGCCAGCCCAAGGCCAGGGAGTGGCTTGAGGCCCCATTACATTTGCAAACACAAGGTTCTGTGCTCAGGAATATCCCTAGAAGGTCTCAAGAGTCCAGCACCTGGCTCTCTGGCCTGGCCCCAGCCAGCTGGGCCATCAGTGTCTCAACTGGATGCTCCTGTGGGTCCCAGCCTTTGTGAACACTTAGATATGAGGCTCTGTGATGGGGTTTGGGCCTTATAATCCCTTATCTGACATGGCAAATCTCCTCATGTCTGTGCCTCAGTTTCCCCATGTGCTAAGTGTGGGGACTAAGCCTTTCCAGGTGGAATCAGGATGGGGGCTCCCTGTCCTTTTGAGGGTAATGTCATCAACTGGACTCCTTACAGCCTGCCTTTTTTGCTGTGAAATGGGCCTGGGGTAAAGGAATGGGGGCTTTTGGTCTGAAATATAGTAATTGGTGTGTGTGTGTGTGTGTGTGTGTGTGTGTGTGTGTGTGTGTGTTGGGGGGGGCAGCTGGGGGTATGGTCTTCCTGTATGTGGTGGAGCAGGGTTTATAGTTTGTTACAAGGAGGCACCTGGCCCAGCTCCCAGGGCAGCTCCTGCACTCCCTGATGTGGGGGTTGTCCAGGAACACAGGGTTCCAGTGGGAAAGGACCTTGAAGGGCCTAGAAAGGGAGGCAGTGGGAGTCTGATGGTAGGTGAAGGCATGCTCTGTGTGGACGTCCTCTCGGCTTCACTGCTGCAGCTACAGAGCTGGGCTGTGCTGTTTTACAGAGAAGAAACTGAGGCCCAGTGGGAGCCATTGTGCATTCGAGCAAGGCTTCCCACCCTTGAGAGCAGCTCTGCTTCCTGCCTGGTGCTGCAGAGCTCTGGACAAGAGGCACAGCACCCTGAAGCCTTCACCCAGCCCCAGGAGCTGGGGAGTACTCTTTACCTGTCCCAGTTCTATTCTGCAAGAGAGTGCACAGGCTGCGGGATGAGTTCTGAGGCTACTGGGTCTTTGGAGCCTGTACCCACTCTCCATGGGGAGATTGGCTCAGAGAAGGCAGGTGACTTGCCTGAGGACACACAGCCAGGGCAGCATTGGGGCCACACACTGTCCCCACTTCTGGGGTCTTGGGGGTTTTGCTCTCAGAGCACCTGTGTTTGCTTGTCATGCCTCTGAACTCTCAGAGAAATCCCTGCTAAGGATTCCCATTTTGCATTTGGAGAAACTGAGCCTCAGAACGAGGTCCCACATGGACCTGTTGGCAGGGGGGAACCCAGACTCTGCTGGCAAGTCCTGGTGAGGCTGGGTCCAGTGGCCTGCTTCCCCCACCCCTGTATGCCCACAGCCTCTGCCAGCACAAAAGGGAGCTTATTTAGAAGGTGAGGGTGTGGGGACTGTGTGGGCTCCAGGAAGGAGGACAGAGGGGCCCACGGTCCAAGGGTCCATATAAAAGATTAACAAGCCAGAGTCTTTCCAAGACACTGGTCAGCCTCAAGGCTGGGGGAGGAGGGCCTCACCCAGGTCAGGCCATGTGACTCCTGGGCTAGGAGGGTGGCCCTACTATGCCGTCCATCCTCATTACCGTCCTCTGAGAGGGCCTGGCTGGGCCTTGGGGATTTTATCTTGCCTGTTTGTGTTAAACCTTTTGCTTCACTTTCTGTTGTTTCTTCCTTTCCTTGAAGGTTTACTTCCAGATAGTGAGTAAAAGGGGCCTCAGGGAAGCCCAGGTTAAAAAAGGCACTAGTGCTGGATCCCGAGGTGGGTGGTTAGAGGCATGGACACAGGGCTGGGGACACACGGCAGAGCCCCTGGTTGTGGGTAGGGCACAAGGACCTCTGCTTCTGGGATGGCGCTGCAGATCCTGGAGCTGGTGCTTCAAGGGAACATGGGGTGTCTTCAGCAAGAGCTGGGGGGGGGGACTGCCTGTAGTGGCCGGATTCTGGAAGCCATCTGAGGGGATTAGGGAATTTTAAGCTGAGAAGATGGGGCAGATGGGACTCAAACCTAAAGCACCAGATGTAGGAAGGTGCTGTGAGGACAAAGAGAGGGTGGCCTTGGGTCTCTAGGCTTTGGGGACAGTGGCCTTGTGTCTGCAGGCTGGTCTGGGATATCCATCTGTGGTCCCTGTTGTTCTGTGTTGAGCCTGTGTGTGCCACCAACCAGGCCTGGTGGTTTCTCAGCATATCACCAGGAGGGGTCCAGTCACAAGCTTCTTATACCATGGGCCCTGGCACTGTGCCCCTGCCAGCCCTGTCATTTCTGGACATTCACTCAAGTCCTGAGGAAAGGACCAAAGTCCAGGCTCTCACCCTTGACACTGCCCGTGCTTGCCCAGGAGCCTCGAGCAGGTCTGTTGGCCACAGTTTCCTCATCTAGAGGAAGGTCTCCTGGGCAGGGATGGGTGCAGGAGACCCTCATGGGGTCTGAGGGGTGGGTCTTGCTAGTCAGCCTTTTTTGTCACTGTGACCAAAATATCTGATGAGAACATTCTAAGGAAGTTCATTTGGCTTGCGGTTTCAGGGGTCCAGTCCAGAGTTACCTGACTCCAAGGCAGAAGCATCACTGTAGCAGGGAGTGGTGGGAGAAAAACCGCCCCATACATGGGGGCCAGAAGCAGCAAGAGTGGAGGTACCAGGAACATAGTAGTCCCCAAGTCCATGCCCCCAGGGACCTCCCTCCTCCGGCCTCACTCCCCACTGCTGAACCACTGGGGACATGCTTTCAACACATGAGCTTTTTGTGTGGGGGGTACTGGGGATTGAATCCAGACACAGTCTACCTGGTAGGGGCCTGGTAGGTGAAGGTCCCCTGAATGCCATGGTATTAGTGCCCTGGGTCCCAGCATGTCCTGAGATACTTGGGATGTAGCCTCACCTGGGCAGAGATCCTGGGTGAGATGTAGTCTCACCTGGGCAGAGATCCTGTTCCAGCCCTGGTGTCACGGTGTCTACAGCATGGTCCCGCTTTCCTATGACTTTGGAGGTCAGGTCACCATTCTGAAACTGTGAGGCTGAGAGGACAGGAACCTATGCCCAGGGAGTGCTGCTAGAAGAGTAGGTTAAGATCAGACCCCAGGACCACCTGGTTCTCTCCAGGAAACCTGTTCTGGAGGGAGGAGAGGAGGCTGAGCCAGCGCTTCCAGCCAGAGCTTCTCCCTGTGGCCTCCAGACAGTGCCTGGGCCTCCCTGCTCGTGACTCAGCAGGTGAGTTAAAGAAGTCGGACATCCTGGCCTCCTTTCGTGGGTAGAGGCTCCCTGAGACACACCAGGAGGCCAGCAGGGCCGGCCATGGGCAAGACTCATCCCCCCTGCCACCGCTGTTTCCCCCAAACACATCTGTTCTATTTTAAAAGGAAGAACCTTTTCAACAATATGGTTAAGAGCTAAGGCTGTCTGCGTTGTGAGGCTCCACAGTCTGCTGGCTAGAAACTCAGGGTCTGATGTCATGTTTAGGACCCTTCCTCATCCTAGACCTGGCACAGTGTCGTGCACCTGTAATCCCAGCACTTGGAAGGCTGAGATAGGAGATTACACGTTTGAGGCCAGCCTCAGCAACTTAGCGAGACTCTGTTTCAAAATAAAAGATAAAATAGGGCTGGGGTAGAGCTTGGAGGCCAAACACCCCTGGGTACAATCCCCAGTACCACCAAAAAAAAAAAAAAAAAAAAAGACTCCTCATCCTGAACCTCCCAGAGACCACCCAACAGCCCCTATGTGTACCAGTGGTCGTTCTAACGCCCATGTGTTTACAATTGTATGGCCAGCATGCGTTTTTCTGGACTTATGTTCCAAATTATTAGTGCATTTGCTTGCTTATTTATTTATTTATTTATTTATTTATTTATTTATTTATTATTTATGTGCTGGACATGGAACTCAGGGGCATTCTACCTCTGAGCTACACCCCCAGCCCTATTTTTTTTTTTTTGGAATAGGGTCTTGCTAAGTTGCCAAGACTGGCCTTGAACCTGTGATCCCCCTTTCTCTGCCTCCCAAGTACTGTGATTACAGGTATGTGCCTGGTTCTGGGCTTTTATGGGCTTCTTTCAGACAGGCTGGCAGTGTAGCTAGTCCCCTTCCTTTGGTTGTGGATGGTGACTTTACCTTTTAACCTCCATATTTGTAAGGCTCAATGACAGGGGCAGGACATTCTGTCTTTTAAGATGTGTACCCCTAGCCAGGCACGATGGCACATGCCTGTAATCCTAGTACTTGGGAGGCTGAAACAGGATCGCAGGTTTGGGACCAACCTCAGCATCTTAGCAAGACTCTCAGCAACTTAGTGAAACCCTGTTTCAAAAAAAAAAAAAAAAATATATATATATATATATATATATATACACACACACACACACACACACGACCAAA
>PVLC010049835.1:0-10300 GCA_004027655.1 Graphiurus murinus | reverse complement strand
ATGATGTACTTACACAATCATATCAAGGTCACTCACTGAAGTGAACCTGAGGGGGAGGGAGGGGGAGGGGATTGGGGTGGGAATTGGGGAAGGGGTCAAATAAGAATTGTGTGCAAATATGTTGTTAACAACTCGTACTTAACAAAGATGTATGCTATATTGCACGAATTACTACAATAAAAAATTAAAAAAAAAAAAAGAAAATTAAAAAATAAAGTTGGGGCAGGTGTGTAGCTTGGAGGTAGAATGCCTCTAGGTTCAATTATCAGTACCCCAAACAAAACAGAACAACAACAAAAACACCTCCAAAATGTACATAAGATTCCTGCTGGGGATACAGCGGGATGAGGTGAGTGGAGACCACTCCATCTCAACACTACCTTCCCTCCAACTGTCACATTCGCTTTTGTCCTTCACAGAAACTTCTAGAAAGACTTTCTATACTGGCTGTCTACTTCCCACTTGCTCCTCAGGTCACTGTCGGGCCACCCCCTGCCTCATCAGCCAGCAAAACAGCTTGTACTGAACTTCTTGACCTCATGGCAGGGTCTCACTGTTGATTATCCCTCCTCCTCACACCCTTTTTGTATGTGTGTGTGCGGTACTGGGGATTGGAACCAGGGGCATTCTACCTCTGAGCTACACCCCCAGGCCAATTTTTTTTTTTTTTTAAATTTTGAATCAGGGCCTCGCTAAATTGCTGATCACTTTGCTAAGTTGCTGAGGTGGGTCTGGAACTTTCTATCCTCCTATCTCAGACTCCCAAGTTCTGGGATTACAGGTGTGCGTCACCACGCCAACTCACATTGAGCCACGCCCCCAGCCGGAACACTGCCTTTTCTTGGTTTCAGAGAGACAAGATTCTTCTGGTTTCCTCCATCTTCTCTCATTGCTTCTTTTCTTTTCTTTCTTTCTTATTTTTTGCGGTACTGGGGATTGAACTCAGGGGCATTCTACCTCCAAGCTATACCCCCAGTCCTATTTTTTATTCTTTATTTTGAAACAGGGTCTCACTAAGTTGCAGAGTGCCTCACTAGGTAGCTGAGGCTGGCTGTGAACCCAGTCCTCCTGTCTCAGTCTCCCGAATGCTGGGATTACAAGCGTGCGCCACCACGCCCGGCTCATTGCTTATTTTCTATCTCCATTGCAGCTTTATTCTACTCTTCCCAAGTAAATAAATATGAAAATAATTAAGGCTCAAACATAGACACTCTTCTTTGCTCATTCTATACTTCGATCATGACAAAAATGTTTCCACAGCTTATACCTCTCCACTGAGTTCTAGACCCACACATCTGACTTTCTACTTGTTAAAACAACTCCACTTGGAAGTCTCTGGGCATCAAAAACACAACACAGCTGAAACCTGACTCTGGAGCTTTCCTCCAAATCTCTTCACGCTCCTTCCCACTAGAGGGCATCACCAGCTACTGCGAAGTAGGCCAGAGCTCAGAGCCACATGACCTTCCTCTCGGCCTTACCCTTCACTGTCGACTTCACCACTCCTTTTTTTTTGGCGGTACTGGGGATTGAACTCAGGGGCATTCTACCTTTGAGCTATACCCCCAGCCCTATTTTTTATTCTTTATTTTGAAACAGGGTCTCATCCACTACCACCATCCTGGTCTAAGCTACCATCTTCCCTCCTGGGTAAATGCAACAGCCTCCTCATGGTCATTTTGGCATGTTCCTCCCACAACATATCCAGAGTTATTTCCCTATCTGATCTTTGTGTTCCCCACTCACCCCCAGAAATGTTTAAAATGTCTAAGTGCTTTGTTGTTGTTGTTGTTGTTATTATTATTATTATTATTATTATTATTATTCTTGGCACTGGGGATTGGACCCAGGAATATTCTACCTCTGAGCTACACCCCCAGCCCTTTTTATTTTTTGTTTTGAAACAGGATCTCGCTAAGTTGCCGAGGCTGGCCTCCAACCTGTGATCCTCCTGTCTCAGCCTCCCAAGTACTAGGATTACAGGTGTGCACAACCACACTTGGCACCTTTCCATTAGTTGAAAATACAACACTGCTTACCATGGCCAACAAGGCCCTGCATCTACCCAGCTTTACCTCCAACCACGCTCTGCATCACTCTCTTCACATCAGCCACTTCTGCCTTCCATCAGTTCCTTTTACTTGTTCGCTTCCTCTCACAACTTCTCTTAGCCCAGAATGCACTGCTTCTTCTTTATCTTGAATCTTCTACCCTTTCTTCAAATCTCAGTAATGACTTACTTAGGGCTATTTCCCCTGACTTCTCTGACCAGAACAGATCTTCCACATGGCCCCGACATGTCTCCTTTGTGTGCTGATCACAACTGTAATTTTGTATTTACTCGTGTAATGATTTGGTTATAATATATTTCCCACTGACTATGGACTCCACCAAGGTGGGGACTGTACTGGTTTTTCTGTGCTTAGAGCTAGCATGGTACCTAATACATGCTAGGTGCTCAGCAAAGGAATTTGTTGAATAAATGAACAAATGAATGAGTAAATGAATAACTACAGATATTTGTTTTCTGTAATTCCTTGGACTCTTTTTCTGGAGATTGCACTCATGTCTTACCCTTTGTCCAGGTGCTAGGACTTCAAATTGTGGGTGGATTTATATGTCCAGTGCCACTGCTGGACCTACTTCCCATTACTTCTGTCATGGGTAGTAAAATCTATGAGAATCTGAGTAATCTTTGGGTACTTCCTCCATTGTAATATATGTATCTCTCCTACAATACTTTTGTTATTCTCAGAGTTCTATGAGTTGTGGTGGTTTTTTTTTTAATTTATTTTTTTTTGCGATACTAGGGATTGAACCCAGTAACTCTACCTCTGAGTTACACTCCTGGCCCTGTTTTTTATTCTTTTTTTGAAACAGGGTCTCACTAAGTAGCTGAGACTGGCTGCGAACCTGTCATCCTCCTGTCTCAGCCTCCCAAGTACTGGGATTACAAGTGTGCACAACCATACCCAGCTCTATGAGGTTTTGGGCATCCAGTTGGGGTCTTGGAATATATTCCCCACAGATAAGGGGAGATTCTGTACTTAGTATTTATTGAACATAGGTCAGTTATTGTCTTATTCAGCAACCTAACAAGACCCTGTTTCAAAACAAAAAGTACAATAGGGCTGGGAGTATAGCTTGGAGGTAGAATGCCTCTGGGTTCAATCCTCAGTACTACACACACACACACACACACACACACACACACACACACACACACCAATATTTATGTGGTTGAATCCATTTAATCCTAAGCAAGCATATGGATAAATTCAGTTATGACCATGCCCCTTTTATAGATGGAGAAATAGTACAATGCGTTGTCTGAGTAAGAGGCACTGCCAAGATTGGAATTCGGGTCATTTGGCAAAGTCAGCTATTTTTACCATGTGACATGCTGTGCTACCTCTTTCGTTAGCCAACATGTATACTGATCTTTCCAGGGATACACACTCACTCCACTGGGAACTGGACACTTAGCCTGAAGTCACCTTCCCTAGTTCCAGCATTTAACACTATAAAGGATTGACTGCTCCAATTTTCATGAAACAGTTATTCCAATATTTTCAAATACCAAGAATAGTATTTCTGTTTATAAAAATAACATATGCTCATTGTGAAAATTTTGGAAAATTCAGTAGCATATATAGAAAATAAAAATCTTTGATAACTAAGGAGAAAATAAATGTTAATTGCTAAGAACCTATTATTAGATCCATACTTTATTAAGGGCTCATATGAAGCTGTGATCAATCAGAACTCCTAGTTCTTTGTCACATGACCTTCCATGAAGCCAGATTTTTGTCTTTATATAAATCCTAAGTGTAAAATTTTACATTTAAGCCAGGTGTGGTGGTGCATGCTTATAATCCTAGTACTTAGGAGGCAGAGACAGGAGGATTGTAAGTGGTCAGTCTCAGCTACTTAGTGAGGCCCTCCACAACTTAGTGAGACCCTGTTTCAAAATAAAAAAATAAAAAAAATAGGGCTAGGGGTGTAGCTCAGAGGTAGAATGCCCCTGGGTTCAATCCCCAGTACTGAAAAAAATTACATTGATCTCTCATAAACTATGCTTTGGTTATTTTGATTTTTCTTCTGTCTTACTGAATTGTTTTGAATTCAGATTCTACTATGTAATACGTTAGCCTTCCAGCTGTGTATACTACATGATCTTGATCATAGGGCTTTTTACGTCTTTATCCCAGGCATTGCTGAAATGCTGAGCAGGATAGAGCCCCGTGGTACAGTATTAGGGACCTCCCTCCAGGTTCACACGACTCTATTCATTAACTTTTTAGTATAGCCACTCAAGAAAACATGAATCTATATAACTGCATTCTCCTTTTGAACCCACATTTTTTGTCTTGCTATAATCATTATTGTTGTTGTTATTTTGTGATACTAGGGATTGAACCCAGGGGCATTCTACCACTGAGCTTCACCCCTAGTTCTTTTTTATTTTGAAGCTAGGTCTTGCTAGAGACCGAGATTGGCCTGAACCTACAGAGACTGACCTTGAGCCTCCCAAGTACTAGGATTACAGGCGACACCATCATGCCCAGCGATTATCTACTAACTTAATCAAATACATCACTAAAATTTGAGTAAGTTTCATCTATGGAGTTTCTCAACATTACTGATATAGTAATTAAGGAAAAAAATGTCAACTGTCATGATTGTTTTATTGGTGAATTGAGCCTGATTCTGATCACCTCTTAATTTTTAGGTGCTCACAAGTCATTCTCTAAATACTTTATTCTAGACCTTTCCTGGAAATCATGCCAATCTGTGACTTCAGACTCTTCATAGCAGCAGAAGTAGCTCTGTGTAGACATAATGGTTCTAACTAATATTCAATGGGACAAAGAAATGATTCCGGGGGTATATGATGTCTTACTCTTTCTCCTCTAGGAGCCCAGCTTCCTGTCCACAAAAAGGAAAATGAAAGCCGCCTTCTAATAACATAGCTGGTGACAGGAAGATTGTTGTGTAGATGCTCTTCCAGATTTCTCAATTGAATAATGTTGGTGAAGGATGACTGCTTCTTTTATTTATGATGTTGGATCAACTGCAAGGCCACCTGACTTTATGTAGCAGATGATGCATATAAATCCTTCTCTTGTAGTCAAATTCGGCCTAAGATGTACTACCATGGGAGTTTACTTTTGAAGGGCATCTTGTGGTGAGACTTTTCATAAAGTCAAGAATTTTTCAGTGATTTATCTGTTTGCTTGGAGTTTAAAGATCAAGGTTGCTTAGAGCAAGACAAAATTATACTATATAGCTCTTTACTTTTAGAAAAAGTAGCGTAACATTATCTTTGGTGAATGTCACCCTGAGTAAATAGGATTGGGAAGATCATGGGACTCCAGGCAGGAAGCTAATGAGCAAAAACCAGTCAGGGCCTCCACCCTAAACCGTGTTCTTACTTCACAGTTGTTTTGTTTTGGTTTTTGATGTACTCTTACTGATGAAAGATTGCTCCTTTTGACTTCCTGGATTGATATTTTTCTTTTTTCAACTCTTTTACTTAAAAAAGAACTCAGTCTACTATTCATCTCCAGGCTATGCCTCTCTGGTGAGGGTTCAGTCACACCCGTCTGTCCTGCACTTACCTCGACTGAAGTCCCTGAAGGCCAGAACCTCAGCTTGTCCAACTCCGTATTTCCATTGTGTGTGTATGTATGTGTGTGTGTGTGTGTGTGTGTGTGTGTGTGTGTGGTGCGGGGGGTGGAACCCAAGGCCTCACACATGCTAAGCAAATGCTTTGCCACGGAGCTACATCCCCACCAGGGCCATCAGCCAGGGCCTCCCTTGGAATGGGTGTGCAGTACATATATTTTCTTGAACAAATGGTGACTCCCAAACTTGATAGGATGGCCTCACCCCATCTCCACCAAAGGGACTGTGGCAGCTTGATTATGATTCTGAGCACAGTTTGCAGTCCATGACGTCAGAGCATTCGTACTCTCTGTCCAGAGGAGCTGGGGTACAGGAATGCTGCGGCAGACCCACCGCCAGTGGGTTTTGGAGCAGCAGTAGACACCCAGGGTCTGGACACCTAGCTCAGTGCTCTCTTCACTTGTCTTCCTGTTCTTGGACTTTCCCTCCACCGAGATCCCCACCCCCACCCCCACCCTGTGAGGCCGCTAGGGTGCAGCGTGGTGCAATGGTGACTTCCCCTCTCCCTTTATGCTTACATGCATACACTTCTTGTCATTGCTGGTGTGACCTCTTCTACAAGTTTTCTTGAAAATTCCAGGAAAAGGATTTGTGAGATGCTGGTGGAAAGAAAGCTAATTAACAACACTTTACATTAGAATTTTTCTCCTTGCCTCTCTGAAGCAGAAAAGATGTATTAATTCCACTGAGTTTCTCCTCCCTTCCCAAATTCCAACAGATACTAATTCCTAATGGCAAGCCTAGATGCCTTGCTAACACAGCCTCAGGACAGGCTCCAGAATATGGTGGATACTAATAAGAAGGAAAGTAATGCCATTTTGAGAATCCTCGAATAAAAAATTCTATTACTTTAATCCCTAGGAAATCAGTACCCAATCTCTTGCCCTATCTTAATTCACCCCCTTCTTGAATTAACCATGTTGCTTGTTGGCCAGAATTCCATGGACTTGAGAATTTAATAAAGAATTCTATTTCCTTCCTTCTCCCCAGGGGCTGGAGGATTTCAGATCCCTTTATTCTGCCAAACACCCCAAAGCTGCAGACGCTGTGCTAACTTCCAAGTGTGGAGGAGGAGACGGTGCCTTTGAGGCAACGTTGCTGCCCCAAGCTCAGCATCTTTGCTGACCCGCTCTTGCCTCTGGCCCACAGCTGGCACAGCTGGTTTCTGAGCTTATTAGAATTCAAACAAACCCTAAGGAAACTTTGATTGAATGAAAACAAGAATAGTCAGTTTTAAAACTAAAAGGGAGGGAATGGAAAGACAATTTACATTATTCTCCCATAACAGATGAGGAAACAAGCTTAGAGGGGTTTATTTATTTATTTATTTATTTATTTATTTATTTATTTATTTATTTATTTTTAGTACTGAGGATTGAACCCAGTGGCATTCTACCTCCAGGCTAGCCCCCCCCCCCTTTTTTTTATTTTGAAACAGGGTCTCTCCAAATTACTGAAGTTGAAATCAAGAATAATATGGATATTATGAAAACTCTCCCTTTTCTTTTTTTGGTACTAGGGATTGAACCCGGGGGCATTCTGTCTCTGAGCTACACCTCCAGCCCTTGTTTATTTCTTGTTTGGAAACAGAGTCTTGCTAAGTTGCTAAGTTGCTGAAGCTGGCTTCAAACCAGTGATTTTCCTCTCTCAGCCTCCCAAGTACTGAGATTACAGGCAAACACCACCACACCTAGCTTCAGAGAGGTTTTAAAATAATCTTATTAATGTCACATATACATTCACCCTCTTTCATCCCCTGAGCTTCAGAGTGGACCAAAAGTTCAAGTCCAAGTCATCAGCGCAATGTGGGCTCTTCGTGGTCAAGGGGTGACATTCCTGAAAGTTTTCTCTGCTGACAATAAGCACTCTGGGGACATATGCCGGAAATGGAAGACACAGTAGAGTCCTTAAGACTTTCACTGCATGAGGGTAGATGAAATCAAGCCACAAACAAAGGCCCAAGAATACTCTAATAATGATAAAAACATCTTCTAAGGGTCAAATGCACAACAGGGACACACTAGCCTCGGCAATGGGCAGAATGGAGGGAGTGGGTGAGCTGCTCAGCAAGGGCTCCTGCAGGAGACTGTTTAAAGCAGAGTTCCCTGGGTGGTCTGGGGGATGGATGTGCCAAGGGAAAGGAGGGAGGGCAATCCTGCTGGGAACTCAGATGATGCTTTGGATTATCTGGTCAACAAACTCTGTTTTTTCTCTGCATGACTATATTTCATCTGTCACACATTTTTTCCCCCTCTGGTCTAAATAATTCAAACCACTCTGTCTGCATTGATCTGATCTCAGAGGAATCCTCAGTTGTATGTGTGTATGTCTGTGTTTAACATAGAATTTGAGCGTATAATGTGAAAATTTACTCTGGATAAAAATGCCATAATATAGCTGGGCGTGGTGGCGCACGCTTGTAATTCCAGCATTTGGGAGGCTGAGACTGGAGGATCCGGGTTCGCGGCCAGCCTCAGTTACCTAGTGAGGCACTCCGCAACTTAGTGAGACTCGGTTTCAAAATAAAGAATAAAAATTAGGGCTGGGGGTATAGCTTGGAGGTAGAATACCCCTGAATTCAATCCCCAGTACTGCAAAAAAAAAAAAAAAAAAGCCATAATATGAACTATGCTGCCTTTTAGTCAGACCCTTCCCCCCTGCTTTGAGACAAGGTCTTGCACGCTGCCAGGCTGGCTGCAAACTCCTGGACTCAAGGATCCTCCTGCCTCAGCTGACTGCTTGGTGCAGGCCTGTAGTCCCGGCTACTTGGGAGGCTGAGGTAGGAGAATCCCTTGACTACAAGAATTCGATCAAGGCCAGTCTGGGCAATGTTGTGAGATCCTGTTTCAAAACATAAATAAGTTAAAATAAAATAAAAATTGTATATGTTTTCTGGTTCATGACTATGTAGGCATTCAGTTAATTTTTATCTGGATAAAGTTCATATGTTTCCATGAAGGTAAACATACTTTGTCTTTCTGGGAATAGTGTACTTTCAAAAGAACATAGATTGTATCTTATAGATGTGGGTGAATTACATATGCATTCTGTACTTTCCCCAGTAGTGAGCAAAACCCTTCCTATTGACAAGGGATCAATAAAGCAGGAATACAGATCCCCATTCACAGTATTATACAGCATCAAGTTCCATAGATCTGATCAACACAGGGGGTGGGGGAGACCTCCTCCTGCTTCCTAGAACTAGACTGCTCATATGCTCTTTCTAAGAGGATTTAAAAGTTAGTTTCAAACAGCTGTCAGAATGATCCCCTCTTTTCTTAAGGCACTCATTAGGAAATAAAACCAGATATAATTAACAAACAAACAAACCTCACTGCCTGCTGTTCTGACTTGTTATAATAAGTGTTATTTCTCCTTACAAACGGTTTCCTGTCAGCATCCTGCTGTTTCTTTAATAAGACTTCTGCACGGGGGGAAGAAAGAAGGTCTGCATTAACATTAAGCCTGACTTGTCATCGCTTCTTTCTTGCTCCTCTGCGTTCGGATCCAATTTGCTTTGAGGTTGAGAGGGACGAAAATGTTTCAACCATCACGGAAAGATTGAGGAGGGATCTGGAGTTGGTGAAAGGATGAGGCTGTTCTAAGATGACAAAAACCCTCCTTCCTCTCCCTTGGGCCTAGGTGGCCCCTGCAGCCCGCAGACTAGGAGAAAACTCCTCCGGTTGCTGAGACAGGTTTCCCAGGTGGACGACCATGTTCTAATTCCCCTGATGAGTTCCAGAAGTTCAGGGGAGGGGTGGATCTAGACAGGCCTCTGCCCTCCAGAGCTGGTCTGTGGGTTTGGTGAGAAGAGGGGACTGAAAGAAATGGTTAGGGTGTTGCTAAGGGCACAAATGGCTGCGGACATAATGCCATGTCATCAAATGCCAGGGCATTATGGCTTTTCCTTTTTGGATTTTGTATATTAATCTTTTTAATTCTGGAAAATTCTCAACATATACAAAAGAAGGCAAAGAAGAATAATGAACTCCAATGTCCCCATCACTCATTTTCAATAATTAGTTATTTATGTTTTGTTAACCTATACCCTGCTCCTACCAGCTTCTCCCTCCTATGTTACTTTTGAAGTAGAAATCATATTTCATCTATAAATCTTTTATATTTCTAAAATATAAAGGCTTCTTTTTAAAAATATAACTATAGGAGACTGGGGCATATCTCAGTAGTAGAGCACTTGCCTAGCATGTATTAGACCCTGGGTTTGATTCCTAAAACTGAAAAAAAAAGTATATATGTGTGTATGTATAATATTATTAACAAAAAAGTATATATACATATAACTACAATACTAGTAATACACCTAAAAGTAATTAACGATGAGTTCCTTAATATCAAATATACAATAATTAAATTTCCAGTTGTCTCATAAATTTTTTTTTTTAAATTTTTTTTATTTTTTAGCATGGAATTTTATACATTTCTTGGGTACAACAGGGTTAATTACACATTTTTGTTGGGTACAAACTAGTACAGGTAAAGACATCCATGCACATATTTCTCATTAACCCTTCCCCAATTCCCACCCACCCTCCCCTATCTCCTGGTCAGTTTAGTGATTGACTTTGATGTGATCTTATAAGTACATCATGCT
>PVLC010049834.1:0-10322 GCA_004027655.1 Graphiurus murinus | reverse complement strand
TAATCATTGTGGCCAAGGATTATACTTTCAAAATATCTCATGCCATCCTTCCCACTTTCGTCTTTGTACAACTAATAGCTGAAAATCCATTGATGGACTTAAAATGAATAAAGATAAACTTTGATGATATTTATAAAAAGAGGCAGAGCTAAAATACTTCAAAGTTTTATATACTATTAAAATGAACAATGTTAAATTGAAGTAAATTGAATTGTTTAAATGCAAATTGTAACCTTGGAGTTATAAAAAGAAAAATATTTAAAAAACTATTATAAAATAAAAAGAGAGTTAAAGTAATATACTAGAAAAATATATTTAATAGGATAGAAAACAAGAATTAAAAAGTATACAGAAAAAAGGACATAAAATATAGAAAGTAAATATCAAAAATGATGGATATATCATAGCATTATAAGTACTTACATTAAATGTAAATGGTTTAAATATTACAATGGGGTGAAACAGAGATTAACATGGAATTTTTAAAAAAATAATTCAAATATATGGTGTCTATAAGAAAAAAAATTCTTTAAGCCAGGCATGGTGGCGCACGCTTGTAATCCCAGCATTTGGGAGGCTGAGACCGGAGGATCCGGGTTTGCAGGCAGCCTCAGCTACCTAGTGAGGCCTTCTGCAACTTAGTGAGACCCGGTTTCAAAATTAAGAATAAAAAATAGGGCTGGGGGTATAGCTCGGAGGTAGAATGCCCCTGAGTTCAATCCCCAGTACCGCAAAAAAAAAAAAAAAAAGAGAAAAAGAAAAAAATACTTTAAAAGATAATTGTAATACAAAAATAAAGAATGGAAAATATATTGTGCACACATTAAACCAAAAATAAAATGTCTCTATATTAACAAGCAGCTAAAAACTAGCAGATAATAAAATTCAGGAATATATAAAAAAGTACTGTACTCTAGTCAAGGTAATCACTCTTTTTTTTTTTTCCTGGACAAAACAGCATGACTATCTTAAAAATGCAAGACTGTTTAAATGAGAAAATTCAACCAATGTAAGACAACATATTAATAGAAATAGAGAACAAAAAGCATAAACATTTTAATGTAGAAAAAGCATTAGACAAAATTAAATGTTTCCTGATTAAAAAGTAAAAACTAAAATTAAAAATTCAGTCATCAATGAAAAGTTCATGCATAGTCAAATTTCTTTTTTTTTTTTTTTTTTTTTTTTGAGGTACTAGGGATTGAACTCAGGGGCATTCTACCTCCGAGCTATACCCCCAGCCCTATTTTTTATTCTTTATTTTGAAACTGAGTCTCACTAAGTTGCAGAGTGCCTCACTAGGTAGCTGAGGCTAGCCGTGAACCCAGATCCTCCGGTTTCAGCCTCCTGAATGCTGGGATTACAAGCGTGCCCCACCACGCCCAGCTCATAGTCAAATTTCTTAATCCCACTCTTCTTATACCAAAATGGATTATGTGTGGTTGATTTGTAAACACAGGTATCCACATTTTCATGTGAGAAGATGTGTTCTATTTTCTGCCCTAGGGTATATTTTCATTGCTTCCTACTGTTTTATTTTTAAGCCTAAGCAATTGCATTATGAGGATGATTTTACTTTATACTGATTAAAATTCCAGAGTTAATGTAAAAAACAAGTTGGATGATTACATATTTGGCCCAAATGCAAAATGAATGTGTAGAAAATTCCAAGTATGATCCTGCATACCAAATTAAATTTGGGTCTGGTAGGCTAGTGCTACCTGTCTTGGAAAATCACAAAGTTTAAATGTTTATTTTTGCTAAAATTCAGTGTTTTCTGTAGGACATACATGACTCATCTGCCTTACATTGTAGCAACAGGGAAAATTTCTTTTGTCTTTAAATTTTAAAGTCCTATTACTGCAAAAATAATGTTTTCTGTTAATTATATCTATAAAAATGTATTTGACTCAGGACATCCAAAGTCTAATTGATTCAACTTGGAACTGTATTGTAAAGATAAACAAAATTATGCCTTTGCTCAATTCTCATTATACAATTATACCTCTTTGATCGTTTTTAGCCAGCATATTTTGAGAACACATATTATAGCAGACACTGGGTAAGACCTTTATAGTCTATAATTTTGTCAATGTATTTTGTCCTTTGATGAAGACTTCAGCCCTTGGTTTTTGCTAATGTTCTACAGTTTTACTGAAAAATGTATATGATTTGTGTAAGTATTAGGGCTGTCTTTTACCATTCAGTTTTCTCATATGTGTGTGGTACTCAGGATAGAACCCAGGGGTGCTCTACCACTGATCTGCACCAACAGTCATTTAGTCATTTTTTTTTTTAAACAGGTTCTTTCTAAATTGCAGAAGGTAGCTTCAAACTTGACAATCCTCCTCTCTTTTCACCCACATACTGGGATTACAGGTGTGAGCCACTGTGCCTGTATATCACTCAGCTTTATAGAGATGATTATGTGGTATTGGACACTGCTGCTGTATGATACAATGATTGACCAAGATAAAAATCCTTTTGATTTGCAATTCAACATTGAAGCTGCCACTTACCCAAGTTGCAACAGGCACAGATTTATGTGGCTAATTGTGTTTCCTAAGGTGGCTTTAATAGTACTTCTACCCCTACATATTCTAGTACATTATGATCTTGCAACTTTCCGTCAAGAAATAGAGACTAGTTCCCCCTTTTTTGAATCTGGGTGGTCACGGTGACTTGGCCATAAAATATGGCAGCCATCACAATAGGGACTTCTGCAGCTGCACTATGAATAGTCTCCTAGCTTTCATCTGCATCTCTTAGGGTACTCCTTAAATATTGAATGGCTTCACAAGAGCATGAATACTGGGAGACCATCATAATGTGGATGCTGAAGTGACATTGAGAAGTTCCTGAGGATCAGATAACACTGGAGAAGCAAGAAAAAACAAGAATCAGGAAGGTAACAGATGTGTTCATGAACTTGTCCTCTTGGAAGGCATTATCCATACTTGACTTCTCAGGGTGATATTATAAGAACATATTATATAAAGTCTAGGGGTATTTTTTTACACAGCAACAGATACCCAGAGCAACAGTTTTACTATTGCAAAATTCACCATAACCAGTACCATAGAGTCATTGCAAACCAACAAAAGCAAAATGTCTCAATATATCCATCTCCAAGGGTTATTTATTTTTAGCTCTCTAAACTGAGTTCCCTGTTGAAGTTTCTAAATATGTTATCTTATACATCAGATGGCGATATTTCGAGCTTACCTTCTCCCTCTTCCTATATTTGGCTTCTTCCCCCAGGGAAAAGGCCTAATAGTTTGAATCTTACAGCATGGCAGAAAGCACATCTTATTTACCTTCCAGCATATCATGAAAATAAGAGTAGGAATTGGCTACAAATGCTCAATTTCTTCTTCCATACTTACCTACTAAGTAAGTCATTCTTTATCCTGAGTAAGTAAGTAAAAGTGAGTCACAAGGTATATGAGAAGTCCTTCTACCTTCACATCATTTTTACTATGGATCTAAAACTACTCTAACAAATAGTCTATTTTCTAAAAATCCTAAAAACAATGAGTAGAGGCATAAAGAAAGTGTAGGAGTATTCATTGCTATGGGAAGAGACAGCCTGCAAGGGACAGATAAACAAAAAACTTTCTATTCAAAAATAGTATGAGACTGAGAAAGAAGGTGATGTCATGTTGATATCCAGATAAAATACAAAGTTCCACCCTCAAACCATTATTATCACCATATAGTTAACAATACTTTGGTTGCAATTTGTTGAAAGCCACTTGAGCTAGCTCAAGAATCAATTATAAGGATCAAAGCAGGGGTATAGCTGGGCATCCGGAAGCATCTTAAGCTCTTATCTCTGATCCTCTGTTAATGTTATCTTCATCCTCATTTTTCAAGCTTGTCTGCAGTGTCTATTTTGTAACCTATACGGTAGTTGGAGGAAAAATATTTTTATTCCCCTTCCAGTTTCAAACTTCTGTTAAATGGGGCAAGTATAGGGACCTGAAGCCCAGGGTTTTTTCCTGGACTGTTATGTGATATGGAAATAAAGACATATTGTGTGAGTTTTGGGAAATAACTATCTTAAAAAGTCAACATTCTGCTGGACACAGTGGCACACACTTGTAATTCCAATACTTGAGAGGTTAAGATAGAAGGATTGCAGATTTGAAACCAGCACACAGTAACTTAGAGAGATTCTCTTTCAGCTCAGAGGTAGAATGTCCATGGGCTCAATTTCCAGTATATCTCACACACACACACACACACACACACACACACACACACACACACACACACATTTTCAAGAAAATATCTTAGAAACTTTACTTTTAGCCAAACACAAATCTATTTATAGTGACCAAAAATTTTGTTGCAGGGTGCTATGAAATGGAACTTGCTCAGGAATCCATGCTGTCTCTTTGGCTGATATAGCAGGTCCATGAGACTATAGTGAAAACTCCAGGGAAATTATGGAGACATTTGCAGAAAAACGTAAAAATTTCAAAGGGTATTTTGCCTGCTTCCAAGAGCTATATGAGGACAAGGACTAGTGAACACATTCTTTGCAAGATAATGTATCAGCATAATTTGTCAAAGAATGAAATTTATATATAATTTGTATACTCTGTCTTCTTTGGACAGCAGGGAAATAACTTGAATTACCAAGATACGATCAACTTGAAATCTTCTTTAGGAGTCTTTTGCAACCTTCAAACAATGTGATGGATATAACTGCAACAGGCACCTTCTGGTAATTGAATCTGAGGTAACTCTGCATATTTAATCTATCAGATAGGTCTCAGCTTGCAGAAGGAGGGCGGCATACATACCGTACTTGTACTTCAGAAAACCAGCTACCTAGGAGAATTAATTTACAAAAACACTAAGTATGTTTCAAATATTTTATGTATGCCTCTAATAATATTTCCAAGGAACATGTCCCATGGGTTATATTTTATTCCTCATAGCAGCTAAAGCAATTCAGAGATCTTAATATGTGTGTAATAAATATCCGCTCATTGATTGAAACATAAGAAATGTTCAAGAGGTGGAAACACTTTTGGTTGGATTTAAGGCTTCACATTCCTTAGAATGATAGGATGTGTGTGCATTAAGAATCTGAATCTGGAAATATAATCAAAATGTTAGATATCACTCTAGTTTCTGGGGGCTACCATCACAATATCACAAAGTGGCTTAAAGAACATTTATTTTCTTGTGGTTATAGAGAGCGGAAGCCCAGTAAAATGGTGCTGGGAGAGCATCGCTCCCTCTGAGGTCTCTAGGAGAGTATCTGTCTTTGTCTTTCCAGCTTCTAGTAGCCACAAGTAAATCTTGGCTGGCAGTAGCATAACTTCAGTCTCTACTTCCATATTCACATGGTCGTCTTCCCTCTGCATTGTTGTCTCTGTGTCTTCATGTTGCAGTCACCAACCCCAAGTTCTATTTTCTCTTCTTACAAGGACAACAGTCATGTTGGATTAGAGCTCACCCTCATCTATATGACCTTAAATTAACTTGATTACATCTGCAAAGAAAGACTTTATTTCCAAATAAGGTCACATTCACAGGCATTGTGGATTGAACTCCAATGTATCTGTTTAAGGGACAATTCAACCTTCAACAGATAGGTCTTTCATAGATTAAATTCTCAAGTGTTGCACTTTTAATTTCTTACATCCATAGTATTCAGGAATTCAAGCATTTGATCGAGCAAGATTTGCACAGAAGGGCTTAGGCAGACAGATTTCACATTCTTTCTGGAGTAACTAGATTAAAAATCCTTTTTGTGTTCATAAAAAACTGAATATATTTATTTTGATAGTTTTAAACTGAGGAATTAATACTATTTATAGAGGTAACTATCCAAGATAGAAGCAAATGAATAATAGCCCCTCACTGTAATGCAAGCTGGAACAAACACCACTACTTTGGTATATTCCAAACTTACTGATTCAAAAGAATACTGCATTAAAAAAGATTTAATGGGCCATGAGAACATAAAAGTAATGTATTGTTTTATAATCCATTTGAGCATTCTTAGAAGAAAAGCTCTTCGTGCTTGGTGAGTGGTTTATGGGTCTTTGAGGCCCCCATAAATGTTTGTGTTGATTTCTATACTTTTGGAGGCAGCTGCTTTCATTAGAAAAAGAGTTTAGGTTTTGGGTGACAGATACTATGACATAAAATCAGTTTTTTCTCCCATTTTAAAATGTACTTCTGCATTTTGCAGCCAAAAATTTTAAAAGAAATATTATCATATAAAATGCTGCATTGCCGCATGTATTTATTCATCCAACAAGTATTTATATACTCCTTAAATGTGCCAAAACTTTTGCTAAAAATTAAGTATGGCAATATATTTAAACATGCAGCAGTAAAATGAATATTTAACTGTATCTTTAAAACTTTACTTCAAATATAGTATTACTATTGGAGTAGAGTACTTATAGTAACCAGGACAGGAATAAGAGTCCCTGCTGTGACTCTTGTTGTTTATCTAAAATTATGCAACTTCCCAATTCAGGTTGACCAATTGAAAACCAAAAATTATAGTTAATAGATTACCTTTAGTTCATATATTTAAAAGCACTTAGTAGCTAGGCATGGTGGTATACACCTATAATTCCAGTAATTTGGGAGGATAAGACAGGAGGATTGTAGGCTTCAGACCAGCCTCCACAAATTAGGGAGATGCTCAGCAACTTAACAAGACTCTTTCAAAACAAAAACTGAGAAATAGGACTTAGCTTTGCCTTGGATGGATGGAGAGAGAGAGAGAGAGAGAGAGAGAGAGAGAGAGAGAGAGAGAGAGAGAGAGAGAGAGTGAGAGAGAGACTGCTGACTTCATAATGTGACAACTAATTTTCTTATGGGGGGGAGTACTGATGATCAAACCCAGGACCTAGAACATGCTAGGCAAATGCTCTACCACTGATATTCATTCCCAGCTGAGAGCTGATTTTTTAATGTGACAAAATTGCATAAGTTTATTGAGTACGTGACATCTATATATATTGATTCTATTTTTTATTGATAGAGGTATATACTAAATATATGGAAACTATTGGTTCAGAACATGGTTTTATATTTCCATATTCACATGCTCATATAATTATTAACTTATTGATCAATTATTAAGTACATCTATGTGACATATAGTGTCAAAGGGTGGAATATAGTGTGTACCGAACTATGTACCTACTCTCATGCAGTTTATATTCTAACAAAGGAGAAAGCCAAATATAAAGTACTTATCTATCATAAAAAATAATCAATTTTAATAAAAATAAATAAGAATGTAAAACGATCCATTAACTGAAAAAAAATCTATAATTTGGGCTTCATTCAAACTAAAGTCTGTCCTATGAAATTAACTGTTAAGATAATTAAAAGATAAGATGAAATACTGCCATTTGCAAAAATATGGTTGGAAGTGGAGGTCATTATGTAAAGAAAAATAAGAAAGATACAGACACATACTACATGTTCTCATAAATTTCTGGAAACTAAAAAGTCATTCTATTTGAAGAATGGAGTACAATATTGATCACTAGAGATGAGAAAGGCATCAGGGAGATGGGACAGAAAGAAATTAAATAAAGGGTAACAAAACACAAGCTGACAGAAATTTTTTTCTTTTTTTTCTACAGAATAGTATGGTTATTATTGTACACAGCAATCCATGATATATTTCTTTCTTTTCTTTTTTTTTTTTTTGGTACTGGATATGAAACCCAAGAGCATTCTCCCTCTGAGCTATATCCTAGCCTTACGTTATTCTTTTTTTATTTTGAAACAAGGTCATTCTAAATAAGTTATATTTCAAAATAACTATAAAACAAGAGTAGAGAAGTTTCCTGTGCATAGAAATTATTGTTTGAGGAAATAGAAGTACTTATTACCCTGAGTCGATTATTACACATTGTATGCATAAATCAATTAAACATATTCTATTCCTTAAAGATGAACAACTATTATTGCTCAATTAAAAATTTTAAAGAAGGAAAAAGACAAATAAAAATATAGAATAAAATATGTGAAAAGCATGCATTTTGTCATTCAACAGTGGCGAAACATATTCAGATGATTTCTATAACTCAACAACAAAAGAAACAAACGTTGAAAAAATTGACTAAAAAATTAAATTGACATTTTTCAAAAGATAATATAATATACAAATCATGGCCATATGAAAGAAGTTCAACAAAACTAATCATTAGGGAAATGCAAATCAAAACCACAAGAGGTAGCATCTCATGTACATTAGGATGGCTATTAACAAAAAAATAAAAGGAGGAAAATAAGTTCTGGCTAAAAGAGGAGTGTGGATGAATTGTAATCCTGTGCATGTTGGTAGTAATTTTAAGTGTACCTGTTATGAAAAATAATACAATTACTAAAAACTAAATTAAAATTACAATATTACCACTGAGTACTTTAACTATTTAGTTTACATCCAAAGGCATTGAAAGCAGGATCTTGAAGAGATATTTGCACAACCATGTTCATAGCAATACTATTTCTAAGAGTCAAGAGGTAGAAACAACCCAAGTGTCTATCAACAGATGAATGGAAAAATATGGTATATACAAACAATTAAATATTACTTAGCCTTAAAAGAGATTATGACACATCCTGAAATATGGAAGAACCTTAAGGACATTATCGTAAGTGACACAAATCAATCATGCATTCAGAACTAAAGTAATAACATAATAGAATGGGAAAGTTGAATGGTGATTGCAGTGACTTGAAGGGGAAAATGAAGAGCTGTTATGGAGCATGCATAAAGTTTCATTGTTAAAAGATGGGTAAATGCTGAATATTGTTTACATATCATTGTGAATACATTTGACATTACTGAACTGTACACTTAAAAGCAATTAAAATGGCAAATGTTATGTTATGAATATTTAACACAATAAAAAAGCTGACTATACTAACTGTAGCAATGATGCAATAATCAAGAACTTACTTTCCTGGCTGGTAGGAATAATAAGTAGTACAGCCACTTGAGAGGACAACTAGGTAGTATTTCACAAAGCTAAACATAGTCCTACCATATGATGTAGCAATCATGCATCCAACTACTTACTCACCTAATTAAAAGCTTATGTCAGCTGGGCATGGTGGCGCATGCTTAGAATCCCAACATTTGGGAGGCTGAGAACAGAGGATCTGGGTTCACGGCCAGCCTCAGCTACTTAGTGAGGCACTCCAGAACTTAGTGAGACCCTGTTTCAAAATAAAGAATAAAAAATAGGGCTGAAGGTGTAGCTTGGACGTAGACTGCCCCTGAGTTCAATCCCCAGTACTGCAAAAAAAAAAAGCTTATGTCTACACATATACCTGTATGCATATAAATACCCAGCTTTATTTGTAATTGCCAGACTAGATGTGACCAAGATGCATTTCAGTATATTAATGGATAAACTAAATATGGCATATCCATCCAATGGAATATAATTAAGCAGTAAAATAAATAATCAATCCATGAAAGACAAAGATGAATATTAAATGCATACTAGTGTAAAAGATGACAGCATGACAATCTATCTACTATATGATTCCAATGAAATTGGCACTCTGGAAAAGGTAAAAATAGATACAGGAAAAAATATCACTTGTTCTATCCTTTCAGAATAGGAATAGGATAGTGGGAAAGATGAAATCTAGGACTCTGAGACTATTTTGTATGATACTTTTATTGTGTGTATACACCTATGCATTTGTCAAAACACTTTGAACTTGAAAGCACAAAAATAGAAGCTGAATGTATGAAATTAAAAAAAAAGTAAATTCATTTAGGTCAAGGCAAAGAATGTGAGAAAGCAATTACTTTATTACTAATGTAAGAAACATCCTCACTAAGCATGGTGCAGGGATAAGATGCTGACCTAAGTAATTTTGAAAATAAATGGAATCTGTAAAAGTAAAACAAGGAAAAAAATCATGGAAATACATACTTTAATTGATAGAACCCCCATCCCCTGCTGGAAGATAAGTTACAATTCTGATATTGAAATGCTTCTACACTGGAAAAGGACAATTAACTTAATGGGAAGCTGATGGTTGAAGCCAGATTTCTCAGTGTTCAAGTAGGAATTTACAGGATAAAAATGCAATAGGTTGTAATGATCCATAGAGTAAGAGTTAAAGATATTAAGTATGAATTTGTATTTTCCTTAACATAGAGATTAAATAGTTTCATAGAAATACTGGTATATTTCCATAAAATATTATTCTATTTCTTAGTATCCATAGGAGATAGTTTCAAGAACTTCATTGGAAAACCAAAATCCACAGATTTTCAACACCATTGTAAAAACTGAAAAAAG
>PVLC010049833.1:0-10287 GCA_004027655.1 Graphiurus murinus | reverse complement strand
ACCCCCCAGCTTCTTTCTCAGGTGTGTTCTCTTGCATCTGGCAGCACCCTTTTTTGCAAAAAAGTAAAATTGCCTTGCCAAGCAATTTTTGAACACGTGCCTTTTTCTTTTTTTCTTTTTTTTTGCGGTACTAGGGATTGAACTCAGTGGTGTTCTACCTCTGAGCTACACCCCCAGCCCTATTTTTTTTTATTCTTTATTTTGAGACCAGGTCTCACTAAGTTGCGGAATGCCTCGCTAGGTAGCTGAGGCTGGCCGCGAACCCGGATCCTCCCGTCTCAGCCTCCCGAATGCTGGGATTACAAGCGTGCGCCACCACGCCCGGCCCCAGCCCTATTTTTTATTCTTTATTTTTGAAACTGGGTCTCACTAAGTTGCAGAGGGCCTCACTAAGTAGCTGAGGCTGGCTGCAAACCTGGATCTTCCGGTCTCAGGGTCTTAGGGTTGGGGTCTGGGCCTCAAATGGAACGCTACCAGCTGATTTCAGAAGAGCCACAGGGTCCCCCTCCTGCCCGGTCCACATCCCACCCACCATGTCCCAAAGGGGCCAAGGAACTGCCGACCACACACCAGCTGGGAGGGGAAGGTCGGCTCTGACTCCGTGCACTGAGGCCCCTCGGGGCCGAGCACCCACCTAACACCTGCACCCTGGGTCTAATAGGCCTCCCCAGGCCTGCCCCCTGCCCCGCCCTGACCAACTGGGGGCACCGGGGCTGTGGCAAAGTTGGGGGGTGGTGACGGATCAGGGCTCAGCACCCCATATTCAGCAGGGCAGATCCGTGGGTGCTGGTGCTGGAGCAGGGGCCGGGGTGGGGCAACCGCAGGGCTTGGGGAACAGTGGTGCAGGCTGCAGCGCCTAGCTGATGCAGGAAGCCAGTGGGGAGGTCTGCAGCAGCAGCTTGAATCAATTTCTTTGCAAGGTTAAAAAAAAAAAAAAATCTGCTGGGAAGCAGGCAGGCAGGAAGAAGCCAGACAAAGACTAAGTGGTGGTACTTTGTAATCTAAGCCACAGATGGTGGGACAAGGACAGCGTTCCCCACACAAGGCCCCGACCAGCGCAGCAGGGCCCTCGCCAAGGTCACAGGACGGGAGGAACCGGCAGTGACGCCCAGCTGTCAGGCGATGGCAGTCCTCTTGCTGGGTACAGGAGGCTGCTCTGACCCTGACAGTTCTGAGCCTTTCATACCAGGGACAGGGAGGGACTCTCAGCTCCAAGGTGCGGGTTGGTGGCGTGTGCGCCCAACTGCCTTTCTCCCCCGATGGCCAGCCTGCTCCTGGTCCTTCTCTGGACCCTGCTGGGGCTGCGGAGGGCTCCCCATAGACTCCTGGGACCCAGGCCTAGGCCCGCTCTCCTCGGTGCCTCTCTAGCTGGTGTGGCGTGGGCACGGCCCCCTCAGGAGGCAGATGGCATGTGCAAAGGAGTTTCTGGAAGGACTTTGGCAAAGGAACTGCTGGAGCCGGGCACGGTGGTGTACTTGTAATCCCAGTACTTGGGAGGTTGAGACGGGAGAATCCAGGTTTGCGGCCAGCCTCAGATACTTAGTGAGGCCCTCTGCAACTTAGTGAGACCCTGTTTCAAAATAAAGAATAAAAAAGTAGGACTGGGGGTGTAGCTCAGAGGTAGAATGCCCCTGGGTTCAATTCCCAGTACCCCCCCAAAAAAGGGACAGTTGGCAAGTCTGAAAGTCAGGGTAAGCGGCACCCTAGAAGCCAAGGCCATCCCAGGTCGCTGGGCGGTCAGCAGGGAGCCCTGGCAGGACTCATGGCGTGTATAGAGGAGACAGCGGTCAGCCAGGTGTAGCAGCGCACACCTGTAACCACCTGTAACCCCAGTACTTGGGAGGCTGAGCCAGGAGGAGGCCAGGTTCACGGCCAGCTTCAGCAACTTAGGGAGGCCCTCCACAACTTAGCAAGACCCTGTTTCAAAATAAAATAGGGCTGAGAGTATAGCTCAGAGGTAGAATGCCCCTGGGTTCAATCCCAAGTACCATAAAAAGAAAAAAAATAAATAAAAAAAGACGTCACCGCCAACAGACATTTTCACCTAACATATAATTTTTCCTTTTTTGGGAAATGAAGAGACTGCTTTGGCATCCACACAGAGTGCTCGTGTGCAACAGGGCTCAAATAACTCCTTCCTGGGCTCGTTATCAGAAATAAGTACCGCCAGAGCCAGGTGCAGAGGAGCACGCCGGTAATCCCAGCTGACTCGGGAGGCTGGGGCAGGAGGATCACAAGTTCAAGGCCAGCCAGGGCAACTTTAGTGAGACCCTGTCTCAAAATTTAAAAAGAGTGTAGTTCAGTCATAGAGTGCTTGCTAGCAGGTGCAAAGCCCTGGATTCAATCCCCAATATAGAAAAGGGAGGGAAGCTTTATGCAATGGTACATGTCTGTAATCCCAGTACTTGGGAGGCTGAGACTGGAGGATCCCAGGTTAGAGGCCAGGCCACAGTAACTTAGTGAGATGCTGTTTCAAAAATTAAAATTAAACCAGCCGTGATGGTGCATGCCTCCTAGTACTTGAGAAGCTAAGAACCAGGATCACAGGTTCGAGGCCAGCCTCAGCAAGTAGCAAGACTTCCATCAACCTATGGAGACCCTGTTTCAAAATAAAATAGGCCTGGGATGTGTGGCTCAGAGATAGAATGCCCACTGGGTTCAATTCACAATACTGAAGAAAAAAAAATTAAACAAAAGCCAGGTATGGTGAGTATACTGGGATTACAAGCGTGCGCCACCACGCCTGGCACCCCCTGCTCCTAATTTGGGTACCTGAATCTTACCTCGGTGAGAACCTGCTTTCAGTCCCGCCCACTCTGGGCCTGTCCTCTCTGGAACTGTCACAGCCACCCATGGTGGTGTTGTCACCCATATTACAGACCCCCAATCTGGGCTCAGAGAGGGAAAGCAATCTGCCCAGGGCTGCAGAGCTACCCTGCCCCCCCCTCCGCCCACTGCCCACCCCCCCAGACAGGCGGCCCTCCCAGGCGGAAGGGGGGGGGCAGATTCCTGAGACATCTGACATTACGAACCAGCGGCCCTGGCCTCGGCCCTTCTGGAAGGGATGTCAAAGCCTCCCTTTGTGCAGTCCGAGGCCGGGGCCACTTCCTCCCAAGGCTGCAGGGAGCGAGGGGGTAGGAGGCAGAGAGACCAGGAAAGAGTCTGGTGGCCCAACCCACCGCCCTTCTAAGCCTTCTAAGGGCCGTGGAGCCTGGGGGTCCCCGCTGCCCTGCCCCCAGCAGGAACCGGATGTTCCCAGAGCCCTGCCTGGGTGCTCGAGACCGCCCTCCCGGTCCCCCAGCATCCTGTCCCCTGGAAAACTGTCTTGCGGCTCCCTGCACTCTGCACCTGCCCGTGTAACCATTCTCTTGCGGTGCCGGGAGTGCAGGGGGGGTTGCTGGCGGGCTGGTGCTCTCCGGCTGGGAGGCAGGAAGGGAGCTGAAGAAACAGAAGTCCCCCCAGTTACCCTCCCACACGCTCCCCTAGCTGGACCCAGGCATGACAGTCCTGCCTTTTGTTACACCGACTCCCTGAACTAGCTCAGCCCCTGGCCTGTCAGCGTCCTGGCCGGCCTGGGAGGGGCTCCTTCCTGGGGTCACTGCTCACTTGGCTCCGTCTCCAGTGGGAACAGAGGGGCGCGCTCGCCTCCGGCTCCGGCTCAGGAGGCCTTCGCAGACGCACACCTGTGTTTTTGTTTTGTTTTGTTTTGTTTTCAGCACTGAGGATTCAAACCCAGGGGCACTGTACACCCCCATCCTTTCTATTTTTGATTTTGAGACAGGGTTTCACTAAACTGCACTGGCAGGGGTGGGGCGAGGGGCTGGAGGGCTCCCAAGACCTGGCCCCAAGTCACCGAGCGCCCCTAGGGCCCTCCACCCAAGGGGGAGGAGAAACCGGTCAGACCCGTCAGTCTCCGGAAATCTTCCACTGAAGACAAGTACCGAGCAGCAGGTGCTGCCTCCAAAAACAGAGTGTGCAGGCGGCGGGGAGGGAGGGCAGGCGGTGTCTGCCTCACACCTCACGCCAGCTGAACTGCTGCTCAGAGTGCGGGTTACGTGTGTGTGTATGAGTGTGTGTAGTTAGTTAGTTAGTTAGTTAGTTAGTTAGTTAGTTAGTTAGTTAGTTTTGTGGCTCTGGGGATCAAACCCAGAGGTGTTCTACCTCCGAGCTATGCCCCTAGCCCTTTTTTATTTATTTATTTTTTTGTTTTGAAACAGGGTCTCACTAGGTTGCTGAGGGTCTTGTCTAAGTTGCTGAGGCTGTCCTCAAACCTGCAATCCTCCTGTCCCAGCCTCCCAAGTACAGGGATTACAGGCATATGCCACCATGCTGGGGTTTTGTTTGGTTTGGTTTCCTTTGGGTTCTTTATAGTACTGGGGATTAAACCCAGGGATGTTCTATCTCTGAGCTACACCCCCAGCCTTATTTTATTTTTTATTTTGAAATAGGGTCTTGTTAGTTGCTGAGGGCCTCACTATGTTACTGAAGCTGGCCTTGAATCTGTCATCCTCCTGTTGTCCTCCCAAGTACTGGGGTTACAAGCATGCACCCCACGCCTGGCTGCATTTATATTTTATTTTGTTTTATTTCATACTGGTGATTAAACCCATTCTACCTCAGAGCTACAACACCAGCCCTATTTTTTTTTTTTTCATTTTTAATTTGAAACAGGGTTTGCTAGTTTGATGAGAGTCTCACTACTTGCTGAGGCTGTCCTCCAACCTGTGATCCTCCCATCTCAGCTTTCCAAGTACTGGGATTACAGCATGTGCCACCAAGCACAGATTACATTTATATTTTAAAAATGAAACAAAACCGAGAGTGGTGACTCACACTTGTAATCCCAATACTTGGGAGGCCGAGACTGGAGGATTGCAGGTTGGCGGCCAGCCTCAGCTACTTAGTGAGGCCCTCCACAATTTAGTGAGACCTTGTTTCAAAATAAAGAATAAAAAATAGGGCTGAAGATGTAGGTTGGACATAGAATTCCCCTGGGTTTGATCCCCAGTACCAAGAAAAAATAAATAGATGGGTGGATAGATAGATAGATAGATAGATAGATAGATAGATATTAGATAAAAATGAAACAAAATGAAAGCAAACATGCAGCCACCCCAGGTCCGGGCTTACGTGGCCCCTCTGCCCCCCGAGGGTCCCCGGGCCAGCCCTCAAGCCCTTGGGCACACGCTGCACAAGCTGGGCCCGGCTCCTAAATGTCATGGTCCATTCGTTCACCCACTCCCCCATTGCTTCACAACCCTGCTCCAGCTACCGTGCAAGGGTCAGGCCTCTGCCCCTTAAAAGCCGCCAGCCCGGTGCGGGACAGGCGCAGGGGCCCTGTGACACAGGTCAAAGCGCTGAGTGCTGCTGAGGAGCTTGTGTGAGACTGTGGGCGGGGCTGTGGCTCCTGATTAGGAGTTCTCGGCCAGCAGCAGGGACAGTGCAAGCAGCCACAGGGTGTGTGACCCGGGTGCCAGGAGGGGCTGGGGTGAGTGGAGCAGGGGCCGTGGGGGGCACAGGGCTGGAACCCAGACTCTCACGGTACCTAGATGCCCGAAAGGGCCTTGGTTGTTCCCTGGGCCGTGACTTGGGACCTGCTTGCCTGTGATGGGACTCTAGGCTCTGAATTCACACCAGGCCAGCCAGGGTGAGGCTGTACTCCTTTGGTCTTTAAAAGGCCTCCATTGGAGCCGGACATGATGGTGCACACTTGTCATCCTAGTGCTTGGGAGGCAGAGACAGGAGGATCACAGGTTCGAGGCCAGCTTCAGCTACTTATGAGGCCCTCTGCAACTTAATGAGACCCTGTTTCAAAATAAAAAACTAAAATGGGTCAGCCGGGCATGGTGGCACATGTTTGTACCTGAGAAGCTGAGACAGGAGGATCCGGGTTCACGGCCAGCCTCAGCTACATAATGAGGCCCTCCGCAACTTAGTGAGACCCTGTTTCAAAATAAAGAAAATAAAAAATAGGACTAGGGGTGTAGCTCGGTAGAATGCCCCTGGATTCAATCCCCAATACCGCAGAATAAAATAGGTCTGGGGATATAGCTCAGAGATAGAATGCCCCTGGGTTCAACCCCCAGTACTGCAAAATAATAAAATAAAATAGAGTACCCCCATGGATTGTGAGGGGCCCCGAGGGTGGGCACCCACTGCCACAGCTGGGGTCCTTGCCAACCTGAGAGCAGGGACTAACAGGGCCCAGCTGTGGCCCCGGCATGGGCTGAGCTGGGGAGGGGGCCTGGCTTAGAAATACAGAGAAGGGAGCCGGGCGTGGTGGCGCACACTTGTAATCCCAGCATTCGGGAGGCTGAGACCGGAGGATCTGGGTTCGAGGCCAGCCTCAGCTACATAGTGAGGCACTCTGCAACTTAGTGAGACCCGGTTTCAAAATAAAGAATAAAAAATAGGGCTGGGGGTGTAGCTCGAAGGTAGAATGCCCCTGAGTTCAACCCCCAGTACCGCAAAAAAAAAAAAAAGAAATACAGAGGAGGTATCCCTGAGGCCACCGGGAAGAGAGGCGGAGTTGAACTTGAACCCAGGTCACTCTACAAAGCCCACCACTTGTCATCCAGCCCTTCTGGCCCGTGCCGCACACCGCCAGCGCCGCCCTGCCGCTGGGACTCTCCAGAGGCCTCGCTGACCTGTGCCCGAGCCCCTGGCTCCCGCTCCTGCTGCCTGTGTTGGCTCTCAACACAGGGACAGCGAGACCACTGGCGGCCCCACCCACCCACCCCCGGTGCCTCAGTTTCCCCTTCTGTAAGAGGGAGGACCACACCCCTCGTGGGGCTTCAAGGGCACCAGGCAGGGGCAGAAATGGGCAGGAGGGAAGCCCCTCCCCTCCAGCACCAGAGTGCCAGGTCCTACACCTGCCCTAAGCCCATTCCGAGCCAGCTCGCAGGGACCTCCCACGGCCGCAGGGCAGCCTCCGCTGCCAATTAGGAAGCCAGGTAATTACACTGTGATTACAGACTGTGTACTTTGACTTCTTAATGAGCCCCGGCCCTCAGCCGGAGGGGGCTCTGTTCTTTGAAACTCAGAGACGGGTGCAAGCTGCAAAGGACTGGGGGCTAGCCTGGAGCAGTGGTTTTCCAGGGTCTGAGGGGCTAGCCTGGAGCAGTGGCTTTCAAAGATCTGAGGGCTAGCCTGGAACAGTTGTTTTTCAAACTGTTTTTAGACCCTTTGGCTGCTTACCATTTTGCCCGACGTGGACACCTGATATATATGAACTTCTTTGTTGAAATGGGAATTGAAGAGGGACCAGAAAGGGTCTCAAGCCCCCTTTGCCCTACACCTGTGGGCCCTGGAGGGGCAGGATTGGAGAGACCCAGCAGTGGGCGCAGGCAGCAGGAGTCTGACGAAGGTGGCCCTGGGCGTCCGACGGCCACTCTTGGCCAGCAGGCGTAGAAGGGCTCACAGCTTAGGAACTGGGGGAGGTGTCAGCGCCATGGCACCAGTTAATGCAGCTTTTAGTCTACACAAACAAAAATAGAGCTACCTCCTTGAAAAAGGCATAACAACTTCAACCTGTTAGTATTTCCAGTTTTCTTCCTTAAACTCAAAGGAATGTTTTTGGGAAGTTCTCTCTCATATAGAAGAAATATTTATATGACTTTGACAATTCCGTTAACTTCCCTTTCTTTTCCTTCTGTTAAACACAAGCAAAATTAAATTTAAAAAAAAATAGTGCCCAAAATACGATTCTTCCGGCTTTGCAAAAGTATTCCCACCCATCTGTTCCTGCATCCATTCCTCTGTCTGTGGATTTGATCAAGTTGTCCAAAACGCTGTTTGCCTTGACGTTAATGGTTCTTTCTGGCAGATGGGATTGGGCTGAATTTTCAACATGTTTTAAATCCATTATAATGAACAGGTATCATTTATAAAACCTTTTAGAGAATAGGCTTTTGTTTTGCTCATGTTTCTGGAGGCTGCAAATCCAAGAGTCTGGTGCTGGTGTGTGGTGAGGGCCTTCTGGCTGCAGTGTGCTGGTGCAGAGGGCTCCACGGGCAGCCAGGTGTCGCTTTGAGTTAAAAAGTAATGATTGAGCCGGGCGTGGTGGCGCACGCTTGTAATCCCAGCATTCAGGAGGCTGAGACCAGAGGATCCGGGTTTGCAACCAGCCTCAGCTACCTAGTGAGGCACTCCACAACTTAGTGAGACCCTGTTTCAAAATAAAGAATAAAAAATAGGACTGGGGGTGTAGCTCGGAGGTAGAATGCCCCTGAGTTCAATCCCTAGTACCTCAATAAAAAAATAAATAAAATAAATAAATAAGTAATGATGGATTTGCTACTGGAGATTGAACCCAAGGGGATATAACTCCAAGCTATACTCCCAGTTCTTTTTATTTTTATTTTGAAACAGGGTCTTGCTAAGTTGCTGAGGCTGGCCTCAAGTCTGCAACCCTCCTGTCTCAACCTCCCAAGCACCAGGATTATAAGTATGTAACAACATGCCTGTCTGTAATGATCTTTTTAAAATAAAAATTTCTAAGCCGGGTGTGTGTGGTGGTGCATGCTTGTAATCCCAGCATTTGGGAGGCTGAGACCAGAGAATCTGGGTTCGAGGCCAGCCTCAGGTACCTAGTGAGGCACTCTGCAATTTAGGGAGACCCGGTTTCAAAATAAAGAATAAAAAAAAAGGGGGGGGGCTAGGCATATAGCTCAAAGGTAGAACACCCCTGAGTTCAATCCCCAATAACGCTAAATAAATAATAATAAAATAAAAATTTCTAGCTAGGCACATGGTGCACACTTATAATCCCAGTACTTGGGAGGCTGAGACCAGACGATCACAGGCTCATGGCCAGTCTCAGCTACTTAGTGAGACCCTGTACAACTTAATGAGACTGTGTCAAAGAATAAGAAATAGGGCTGGGAGTGTAGCTCAGAGGTAGAAGGCCCCTGGGTTCAATCCCCAGTACAGCAAAAATAAATAAATAAATTAATTAATTAAATAAATAAATAAAAATGTCTAGGCTGAGACAGGAGAATCTGGGTTTGCAGCCAGCCTCAGCTACTTAGTGAGGTCCTTTGCAACTTAGTGAGACCCTGTTTCAAAATAAAGAATAAAAAATAGGGCTGGCTGAAACCAGAGGATCCGGGTTCACGGCCAGCCTCAGATACCTAGTGAGGCACTCTGCAACTTAGTGAGACCCTGTTTCAAAAAAAAGAATAATAAAAAAAAAAATAGGGCTGGGGGTATAGCTCGGAGGTAGAATGCCCCTGGGTTCAATCCCCAGTACCCCCCAGTACTGCAAAAAAAAAAAAAAAAAAAAATAGGGCTGGCGGTGCAGCTCAGAGGTAGAATGCCCTTGGGTTCAATCCCCAGTATAGCAAAAATAAATAATATAAATAAAATAAAAAATTCTGATTTTTTTTTATTTTTGGTATACAAAAAGACTAGAATGAAACACTAACATTTTGGGCCAGAACTGATCCTGAACACTGAATGCTAGCATCACGAATGATTGCTGCTTCTTTCATGCTTTTTTATTGATATTTTTTAAATTTCTAAAAGCAAAGGGAAACTTTTATTTTTAAAAGAAAGGAGAAAGGGAGCCGGGCGTGGTGGCGCACGCTTGTAATTCCAGCATTCGGGAGGCTGAGACCGGAGGATCCGGGTTGGCGGCCAGCCTCAGCTACCTAGGGAGGCACTCGGCAACTTCATGAGACCCAGTTTCAAAATAAAGAATAAAAAATAGGGCTGGGGGTGTAGCTCGGAGGTAAAATGCCCCTGAGTTCAATCCCCAGTACCGCAAAAAATAAATAAATAAATAAATAAATAAATAAATAAAAGAAAGGAGAAAGGGAATCATGGAGATTGTGAAACCTGAGCAGCTGACAGAACAGCTTGGCAATGAATTATTCATCCAACAAATATTTATTGAACAACTTGAAGGCAGGTTCCAATGTTTCTTTTTTTTTCTTTTTTTTTTTTTTTGCGCTACTGGGGATTGAACCCAGGGGCATTCTACCTCTGAGCTGCACCCCCTAGTCCTATTTTTTTTTTTTTTTTTTTTTTTTTTGCGGTACTGGGGATTGAACTCAGGGGCATTCTACCTCCGAGCTATACCCCCAGCCCTATTTTTTATTCTTTATTTTGAAACCGGGTCTCACTAAGTTGCGGAGGGCCTCACTAGGTAGCTGAGGCTGGACAAGAACCCGGATCCTCCGATCTCAGCCTCCCGAATGCTGGGATTACAAGCGTGCGCCACCACGCCCGGCCTATTTTTTATTTATTTATTTATTTTTTTTTTTTTTTTTTTTTTTTTTTTTTTTT
>PVLC010049832.1:0-10499 GCA_004027655.1 Graphiurus murinus | reverse complement strand
GATTAGAACAATGACAGTGTGGGTGGTTTATTATACAGCTGTATAAAACTTTAAATGTTTCTAACATATCTCAGCTTAGAGTATTTGCTAAATTGTTTCAAAATTAAAAGGCACAAAGAACTTTTTACAAGTCTCTGAAGAAAAGAGAATAAACATTTTCAATGGGAAAATTTATTTAACTTAAAAAATGCCTTATAAAGACCAGAATTATAACACCTGATGCAATACCTGGTTTGATGAGGGAGAGAAAAGGCTGATAGGAAAAGGAATTCAAGATAGCATTTCACTGAGCATGGTGGTGCACACCTCTAATCGCAATACTTGGGAAGCTAAAACAGGAGGATCACAGGTTCGAGGCCTGCCTCAGAAATTTAGCAAGGCTCTCAGCAACTTAATGAGACCCTATTTAAAAATACAAAATAAAATAGAGCCGGGCATGGTGGCGCACGCTTGTAATCCCAGCATTCCGGAGGCTGAGACCGGAGGATCCAGGTTTGCGGCCAGCCTCAGCTACCTAGTGAGGCACTCCACAACTTAGTGAGACTCGGTTTCAAAAATAAAGAATAAAAAATGGGGCTGGGGGTATACCTCGGAGGTAGAACACCCCTGAGTTCAATCCCCAGTACCGCAAAAAAAATAAAATAAAATAAAAAAAATACAAAATAAAATAGGACTGAGGGTGTAGGTTAGAGGTAGAATGCCCCTGAATTCAATCCCCGGTACCAAAAAAGATAGCATTTCACAAGTGGATTCACTGGATCATTCTTAGGCAAACTCTTAAAACAAAGAAGTTGAAGCCTTTTCCATGAGTCATTTAAAACCATTGATGAAGACCTCAGATTGAAGCTGTCCCCAATGACACCTATTTTCTGGGATTTCTAATTACTTCTTTATTATATTTTTATTGGTGCAGTGTAATTATGCATCATAGTGAGATTCAAAGTGATACAAACATACATGCACACAGCACTTGGTGTATTTCCCTCTGTATACCCCTCTACTCCCTCTTCATTCATGTTAGTGAGATTGGTAATGAAACCTTTTTTATATAGACATAAATATTTTAACTGTTCTCTTCCTCAGTCTTCATTTTTCCCTTTCCCACCTTCCTCCCCAGTCCTCCTCCATTATTTTACTATTTTCTTTCCTCATTTAACAGAAATCTAACTTGTATGTATGAGAGAAAACATATGACTCTTGACTTTCTGAGACTGGCTGATCTCAATTAGCATATCTCTAGTTCCATCTATTTTCTGAAAATGACATAATTTTGTTTCTCTTTATGGCTGAGTAAAATTCCATTGTGTGCATATACCACATTTTTATTATCCATTCCTCTGTCAACTCAAAATGGATCAAAGACCTAGGAATTAATCCAGAAACTTTGCAGTTATTAGAAGAAGGCATGAGACCAACTCTCCAACATACAGACTTCTTCAACAAGACCCCTAAAGCTCGCAGGATAAAATCTAAAGTCGGTAAATGGAATGCCATCAAATTAAAAAGTTTCTGTGCAACAAAGGATACAGTCAAGAGGCTGAAGAGAGAGCCTACAGATTGGGAGAAAATCTTTGCCAGCTATTCCTCTGATAAAGGACAAACACCTAGAATATATAAATAACTCAAAAAACTTGACACAGAAAATCCACAAATAACCCAATTTAAAAATAGTTAATGAAGCCGGGCGTGGTGGCGCACGCTTGTAATCCCAGCATTTGGGAGGCTGAGACCGGAGGATCCAGGTTCGCCGCCAGCCTCAGCTACCTAGTGAGGCACTCCGCAACTTAGTGAGACTCGGTTTCAAAATAAAGAATAAAAAATAGGGCTGAGGGTATATGTCGGAGGTAGAATGCCCCTGAGTTCAATCCCCAGTACCACAAAAAAAAAAAAAAAAATAGGTAATGAAATGAACAGACACTTGTAAGTATAAGAGGTACAAATGGACAACACATATGAAAAAATGTTCAATATCATTAGCAGTTAGGGAAATGCCAATTAAAACTGCCCTGAGATTTCAATTAGAATGGCAATCATCAAGAATACAAACAATAATAAATGCTGGTAAGGATGTGGGAAAACAGGAACTCTTATTTAAACACTTGGTGAGATTGTAAATTAGTACATTCACTATGGAGATCACTATGGAATTTCCTCAAAAGGCTAGGAATGTGACCACCATATAGCCCAGCCATACCACTCCTTGGTACCTTTACAAAGAAATTGAAGTTATAATACTATAGTGATACATGCATACCCATGTTTGTAGCAGCACAATTCACAACAGCCAAATTATGGAACCACTACTACTTTTGAATTAAAAGGAAGCAGCCTGAATTAGTATCAACAAGGAACTGTGTTCCATGTAACGGAACTCCTGTCCATTGCCTAACATACTAACTGCCAAAGGAGTTTATTTTGTTCCCAGGTAAAAGAAAGCCAGGTTGTACAAGGCTAGAATGGTTCCTATGAATGTCAATATGAAGCCATGCTACTCATTTTCTTTTCCATCTTTGGGGTGTGACTCTCAATTTGGTACTCATGCTATGTCTGCTAGAGCTCATTTCAGAGTGTCTGCATTTCAATCAGCAAGAAGTGGGAAAGACAGTGGCCAAAAAAAGCTAGTACTACCTGAGATTGTGTAACAATATTAACTTATCTTTTTCTACCAGAGCAGTATCTCATGACCACTCCTACATCCAGAGAGCCTGGGAAATGTAGTTTTGTTTTTAAGTTTTTGTTTGATTAGCTTTACCTTTTTAGTTATTCTGATAATATTTGACATATTCTTTTAAAAGGATCACAGGTTCAAGGACAGCCTCAGCAATGTAGTAAGACACAACAATCTGGTGAGATCCCTGTTTAAAATTTTGAAACAAAAAATCCTGGGGATGGTAGCACAGAGGTAGAATGCTGCTGGATTCAATCTTCAGTGCCACACACACACACAAAAAGACAAATTTATCAGTCAACGATTAACTCAATTAAAAATAAAGGGAAAAATATGAGGGTTGAAATAGGAGAAAGTTACTGTGCATTTGACAAGCTTACAAATTTTCTAACCTCACTTTGACTTCTTTTAGGCCCTGCATATAATAACAATAATAATAATGCTAGCACCTAAAAGTTATAAAGTGACTACTCCTTGCCAAGAACTGTTTTAAATGCTTTACAAACATTATCTGGTTTAATCCTCATAAGAGTTATAAGTAGGATTTTCATTTTATAGATGAGGAAATTGAGTACAGAGGTTCAGTGATTTGGCCAAGGTCACACACCTATAAATTAGCTTACATAATAGCATTTATTTGAGAGACTGAACTAAAAAATTACTTAAACACAGAGTTAGCATAAAATTCTGTTTGTTTCCTTGTTGTATGTGTGTATGTGGTAAAGCACTTATCCTCCCAAAGCTCTACCTCTTGTCTTTAAAATAGAATTAATAATACTCATAAAATCGTTTAAAAATTTAATGATAATAATACAAAGCATCTAGTATGTTGAACAGCATATAGTGAGGACTCAATCAGTAGCAACTACTATTTTAAACAAAATATATATGTTTGTATATAGAATTGGCTCTGATGAGTGTAAAGGACAAGATTCAAATTCTTTCGAAGTCTTTTTTTTTTTTAACCAATGGAAAAATACAAATTTTTAAAGTTTTGTTTTGTGTATTTTTCAGATAAATGCTGAACTGTTTGGATTGTTTGGTACAAAACATATTGTAATTTCTCACCTCTCTGGAACTATTAATCCAAATGAAAGTACACCAAGCATAATCAAAACATTTCTCTCCAAATACTGTGCCGATCACCCAGACAACTGGGATGAGCACCTGTCAGCTGTTTCATTTGCCTTCAATATAACTCACTTGGTAGGTATCTTTTTGTTAATCTTATACTTCTGAGTTACGACTTTTTCTTGGCTAGAAAAAATATTTTATAACAATTTGCTGTTTACTTTTCTTAAAATAGGAGCCTACTAAAAATACACCATATTTTCAAATGTTTAATCGAAATCCTTATATGCGAGAAACTTCAGATAATCTTCATGAAGTAGATGGTGATAATGCAAGTATGTTTACCAGAATACTAGATGCAATTAAAGAAGCTGATAAAATACTGGAGAATAAGACAACTTCAGTGGGTCAGGTGATTCTGATTAATAGAAAAACTATGAAATTCTATAAAGTTATATTCTTAAAACCTCAGCATATACACATGTGCATGCACATAGACAAGATATACCTTTAAAACCTTAATGTTTTTTCTATCAAGTTCTGCTTGTCTTGGTTAAATAGTATGCTAATTGCCCTTAAATTCTGAGAGACAATAACGAAAAATTGAATTTTGGAATGAAGTAGAGCTGGATTCCTGTCTGTTGTCTAGCTACTTTCTAGTATTTTGACATTGGAAAATTACTTAACCTATTTTAGTTTACTTTCTATGTAAAATAGTCATAATAATACTGGCTTTGAAATGTTGTTTTAGGAATTAAATAGGATTTATGTCTACCTTTTAGTAGAATTTCAATGAATAACCATTTTGTTATTAATGTTACCATTATCAGCATTTACTTTCAAGAAATAACTTTTTTCTCTTTTGATTTGCACTTGTAGATGGAGAGCAATAATTTGGATGAACTAAATAAAAACAAGATCATTGTTAAAAAGAAACCAAAGCAGCTAAATCCATTTCATTTAAAAGTGGGTCATGAAGTTTTAAGACAAAGGAAAAATTGGTGGAAGGATGGTCGTTTCCAATCTGAGTGGGTTGGTCCTTGTGTCATAGACTATATTACAGAAAGTGGATGTGCTGTCCTGAGAGACAATACTGGGACTAGACTTAAAAGACCTATCAAAATGTCCCACCTTAAGCCTTACGTAAGAGAAGCTAGTGAACAAGGTAAATATCTGTCACTTCTCTACATTTTTTACTTTCTCTGAAGAGAAAAATTAAAAATAACGAATCTTTCTTCCCTCTTTTGGTTAGGTTCTTATTTTTATACCATTTGATGCAATTTTTTAGATATCCCGAGTAGTGTGTTTTTTTAGAATGTGTCTTCTGAAACTGGGAGATTTTATTTTGATTTCTGGTGTGCTTTTGATAGCTCATAAGGAAGACACTAAGCCTGTTGCACAGAAGGATTCTATACCTAATTTTGCTTTCATCACATCCCGCTAGTCACTTTTTGCTTTACTTTAGCATGAAAAAATAGCAGCCAGCATCATTAGGGCCCAAAACAAACATATTATCCAGAATTTAGCTGTGAAGATAAATAGGGCAAGTTAGAACATGTCTTTAATTTTTAATGCTGCTTCATAGGAGGGTAGGGACAGGTTAGAGTGCAGAGTGGAATGTATTGAGAATGTTGCAACATGCTAAAAGGAAAGGTGATAGCACTCAAACAAGGATATATTTGCTCTGAAATATGCCTGGTTCTTTTTTTTTTTTTTTTTTTTTGCGGTACTGGGGATTGAACTCAGGGGCATTCTACCTCCGAGCTATATCCCCAGCCCTATATTTTATTCTTTATTTTGAAACCGAGTCTCACTAAGTTGCGGAGTGCCTCACTAGGTAGCTGAGGCTGGCCGTGAACCCAGATCCTCCAATCTCAGCCTCCCGAATGCTGGGATTACAAGCGTGCGCCACCACGCCCGGCTTGCCTGGTTCTTAACAGTCAAGATATACTCATCTTTCTAAGCTTTTCTTTCATAGACTAATTAAATAACAGTTTTGCCATGGCTTTCAGGCTAAGTTTTCTACTTTAGGGTTTTATTTTGCCTAATATAAGTGCTTTCTAGAGCTTCTCTAAGGTGGATGACAGAGAGTGAGAACGAGAGAGAGAGAAAGGGAAAGAAGAAGAATGAATGAATATGAATTGGTGCCTTAGCCAGTAACTATATTTTTTATCTAAAGAAACATAAAGCATTAATATTTGAATTTAACACCTAATGGATGATACAATATAGTTTTGTTGGTGCCACTGTTATTTTAGTTTTGGGAGGATAGTAGTTTGTTAAGCAGTACTGGGGATTGACCCAGGGGTGTTCTACTCCTGAGCTACATCCCCAGCCCTTATTATTTTATTTTGATACAGGGTCTCACTAAATTTTCTAGTCTGGCCTTGAACTTACCATCTTCCTGCCTCAGCCTTCTGGGTAACTGGGAATATAGGCATCACCACACCGAGCCAGTAGAGTATATTTTGAAACAACATAAACAAATTTTTTAACAGTCTTAAGTAAGTAATGACAGCAGATAGCCCATATTTATCTTGGACATTTTTTTGGATATGAAGCCCTTCAGGGCTGCTCAGTAACAATAGTCAACACTGCTTCTTATCTGTGCCACACCTCTCGTGCTAAAAGCTCTTAGTGCCTTTTCTTCTTGTGACAGGCCTATTTATTTTAGTCAGTAAACTTATCTTTGACTATGTTCTAATTCTGAAAACACTCAACTACTTTTATTCTCTTTGTTAAAAGAAAAGTGTTTTCATTCCTTGTGCCTCTTTTGAGTTTTGACCTATTCTACAAGTTTAGTTGAAAAAAAAGAAAGATTATAAGGTACATATTGTCCTTTCTTTAGCAAGATTTTCTCCTTTATCTTTGGCATTCAGGACTTGCTTTCTTCTAATGTTACCATTCCTTTATACAAACTTTACATTTAAAATGTTGCTGTACCAGGATCTGTTTCAATATTTTTCAGTTTGCTCTTACCAAAGAGTTTCTTAGAAAGGAGATCAAATATTTTTGCTGATTCTGAATCTTTCCAAACCAAACAGAATCAGTATAATTTTTGCCTCAGGCTTGAATTTTCTGCAGCTGATCCTTCCAGTAATATAGGAAAAAACGACAGTATTGCTGCTGGTGTATACATATAAGGAATCTGAGGTTTGTGGTGAATTTGTTTTAGTTTTTCTTATGAGCCAGGGGAAATACTGATCTGGGCATCCTACTATCTGGTTCTTGATTAATCTCTGTTTAGTTCTTTTTAGGTATTTCTTTCATTTGCAGAAATTCAGAATAAATGTTATTTCTTTCAGGCTTTTCTTTGGTATCACATATTTTCCTGAAAATCTCACAAACTAATTTTCAAGAGTCCTTGAATTGAATTTAATGCAAACAGTGTTTTTGAATAATCATCCAACTTTTTTGTTTGACCTAAATTTGAACTTGTATCAAGCAAGTGATAAATTTCTCTATCTGCATTTGTCATTGCTACTTTTACCAGACTCACAATCATAACTGAATTAATAGAAAAGAAAAATACTTGACAAAGTCTGTTGTGTAAGATAACTGAGTAGAAAAGCTCTAATTTAGTATATTTATCAGTGTTTTAATTGCAAAAACTTAGCCAGGCATGGTGGCTTGTAATCCCCATGCTTGTAATCCCCATGCTTGGGAGGCTGAGACAGGAGGCTGAGACAGGAGGCTGAGACAGGAGGATCTGAGTTTGAGGCCAGCCTCAGCTACTTAAAGAGGCCCTCTGCAACTTAGTGAGACCCTGTTTCAAAATAAAGAATAAAAAAATAGGACTGAGGGTATAGCTCAGAGGTAGAATGCCCCTGGGTTCAATCCCCAGTACTGAAAAAAGTAAAATAAAATAAAATAATAATAATAATAAATAATAGTTGAGGTGAGGGCAAAAACTTCATTATGTTCTTTTCTATATCCCTGTCTTAGGCTTGCTCTAGATCAGAATTGTCCAAAAGATATATGATGCAAAAACTACATAACATATGATTTAAAATTTTCTAATAACATTTAAAAAGAATGAAGAAATACATTAAAATGATTTAATGTTATATTGTATATAACTCAATATAACCAAAATATTAATAGATTAACATATATATATATATATATATATATAAAGGTAAAAAAGGCCCTAAGAGTTTCTTTTCTGAAAATCTTTGTTGCAACTAAAGAACATTTCTGTTAACTCCAGATTTAGGCCATGGTAGGAGTAGAAATATGTTTGACCTTTGTTAATGAATGAGAAATTTTTTTTCTACACAAACAGGCCTTTGAAATCTTCAGAGTAGCTTTCCATTGTGAATAAAGTGATTTGTGTAGAATTCGCTGAGTATTATCCTTGTTCTCTATAATTTTATTACAATAACTTATTCAAAGGTTATCAGTTATTTAAAAGAAAAGATGTTTGTATTACTTATATTACATACATATAAAATCTTTCTTCCTACTGTTATGAGATAGGTGATACTGGTAAAGTCTCTTTGTTTCTAAGTCTAATGTAACTAGCTGGTGCTTACATTCACAGTCTCTGAATGCATTTCCAAGAAATAAAAGTGGTTAACTCCTAAGAACTTAAAATTTAGGCATATTTTTCCCTATGAATTTGTGCTTAATGTATATGCATTTCAGAATTACCCACTCATCTGTATGAGGAAGAATTTCAGGCAGAAAACCTCTTTCATCAGAGATCCCTGAAAGTGTCTTTAGAAATTCCTTAAATGCTGTGCTATCTGCCATCACTAATAACTGCAGCAGTATTGAGCCTTAAACTTCTGGAATTCTCCAGAGATTATTAGAAAAATTCATCAACAATGCTTTTATCATACTTAACTTAAAAAAAAAATTCCTTTTTTGGTACTGGGAATTAAATCCAGAGTGTTCTACCTCTGAGCTATAGTCCAGCTCCAGCCTTGTTTTATTTATTTATTTTTTTATTTTGAAACAGGGTTTCGCTAAGTTGCTGAGGCTGGTCTCATCCTCCTGTCTCAGCTTCCTAAGTATTGGGATTACAGGCATGAATCTATCATACCAAATCTATCTTTAAAGTTCTCTTATAAACTACTACCTGGCCCTCTCCGGTATTAACAGTAAACTAATAAGCCTACTTGCATATTGAACCTCTAGCAACATGCTCTGAAAGTGTTTCAATTTCATTAATCATTTTTTTTCTCCCTTTGTGCTGCTCTTGGTCATAATGCTTCTCATGGGTTGCATGATACATATTTTGTCTTTCAGATATATTTCTCTTATCTAGCATTTCATCCCACATTAGCATACAAAAGTCATTTTCTTACTATCTTCATTTATCTACACAAAACAAAACAAAAACCTCAGGGGAGAAGAGGGGGGGGGGGGACACTAAACTGGTAGGCGTAGGAACTCCACCCCTTATGGAATTTTCTTAATGTCATTTCAATCTAATCACTGGTTTTGCATTAATAAAAATTTGGTGAGGATAAACTTGGAAAACCTCTTAAAACTAAAATGTCAATCACATTTTGCCTAATGAAGAACTAAATGGAGAAACTATAAGCCCAGGCCCACCTATACCATCTCTTGCTAGCATAGATGTGTACGATCTATTGAAGTTTGTGCATTGAAAGATTAAATGCATAATCTCTGGGTTGAAATAAACTCACTTACAAAGATGAGACCATCCTTATAAAGTTTCTCAGACCAGATAAATATACTTCCAAATTTATCTGGTCTGAGAAACTTTCATTGACTGCTAATCTAAATGGGCAGTTAATCTTCCTTTTGCTATTTCTTGAGCTTAAAATTTGAGGACTCTAAGATATCAAAGTCTTCAAGAGAATTTGTTCATGTTTTTGGAGAAAATCCAGAATGAGAAGGCCAAGGTCAGGAAGTTAATCAGCTGTAGTAGAAGATTTCCTTTTTGTAGTGAATTAAAATATAAAAGAATATTCCTTTTCTGTATATTAATTTTTATATTAAAAGATACTGTTACTTTACTATCAATTTAGCATTCATTTTAAAGATATTTTTCCTGAGGGTAATTATGAATTTGCTAAAAATATTATAAAATGCTGACAAGGGAAATTCCCCGTCAGTGTTTCAGTGTAGATGAGGTAGACTTTAAAAGTTCCTAAGAATTTTGGTATCAAAAGTGATTTAAATAGCTGGGTATGATGGTACACACCTATAATCCCTGTACATGGGAGGCTGAGACAGGAGGAGTGTACATTCGAGGCCAGCCTCAGCAACTTAGCAAGACTCAAAATAAAAATGGGCTAGGGGTAAAGCTAGGAGGTAGAACACCCCTGGATTCAATTCCCAGTACCAAACAAAAAATAGTATTTTTACTTAAATAAACTAAACTTTTCAAGATACTTTATTGAAGCCTGCCTCCTTACACATTCCTGTTACAAAAACCTGATTCTGGCAACTTTATCTTCATCTGGTTTGTAGCTTCATATGGTAACAATTTGGTATCATCTTCCTCATATGGGTTCTACAAAGATTGGAGAATTATCTAATATTGTAAATGTAAAGATGTAACAATTCTGTTTGTTAAATATCTTTGCCGACTTTGTTAATTTATCTAGAAATGCTTTGCAGAAGCATATTAAGGATATCAACATTGTTAAAATTACATTTTTGTAACCTTGTTTATAATCTATACCATTTCCACCACCTGTCCCCCACACATAAATATATACCAAAGACAGGTCAAGGGAATAGAAAAATTTGGCTGTTTTAAAATTCTTGATCTTGAGCCAGG
>PVLC010049831.1:0-10301 GCA_004027655.1 Graphiurus murinus | reverse complement strand
AAAAAAAAAAAAAAAAAAAAAAAAAAAAGTGAGATATGTGGAACAGAAGTATCAGTCCGTTGGTCAGGTAGAAGAATCTCAGTTCACCCCAGAGATAATGAATCTGAATAAGTATTTTAATAAGCCCCCCAGGTGATTCATATACATGATGAAACTTGAGAAGCCAAAACAGACTCACTGATTACCTTGGGAACCAACTCATTTTGAAAACTGATAAAGGGAACTAATCAGCTGCATTTGGTGGCACATGCTTGTAATCCCAGTACCTGGGAGGCTGAGATAGGAGGATTGCAAGTTTGTGGCCAGCCTCAGCAACTCAGTGAGGCCTTCTGCAATTTAGCAAGACCTTGTTTCAAAATAAAAAATAAAATAGGGCTGGGGTTATAGCTCAGTGGTAGAACACCTCTGGGTTCAATCCCCAACACAAAATAAAATAAGAATAAATCAAGCAATTCTCCCATCTTTCTTGTGTGAATTGTACCTCAGGTATAGTTTTTATTCATACAAGAATCTGAAGCTAATAAATAAATAACAGAACTATTATATTATTATTATTATTTTTTCAGTACTGGGGATGGAACCCAGGTGCATTTTACCTCTGATCTACACCCACTGCCCTATTTTTTTTCTTTATTTTGAAACAGGGTCTCACTAAGTTGTGGAGGGCCTCACTAAGTAGCTGAGGCTGGCTGCGAACCTGCAATTCACCTGTCTCAGCCTCCCAAGTACTTAGATTACAAGTGTACGCCACCATGCCTGGTCATATTACCACTTTTCAAAAATAAATAAATAGATAGATAGATAAAATGGATCTAGAGGAGTATAAAAAAAGAAAACTTCCTTTTTGGGGTCAGTGATATGCCATTCATATTAAATTGACAAGAGAGATCATCAAGAGGAAAGATTTAGCCGGGCATGGTGGCGCACGCTTATAATCCCAGCATTCGGGAGGCTGAGACCGGAGGATCTGGGTTCACGGCCAGCCTCAGCTACCTAGTGAGGCACTCTGCAACTTAGTGAGACTCGGTTTCAAAATAAAGAATAAAAAATAGGACTGAGGGTGTAGCTCGGAGGTAGAATGCCCCTGAGTTCAATCCCCAGTACCGAAAAAAAAAAAAAAAAAAGAGGAAAGATTTATTGTGTATGCACATAGGTACTTCACAGAAAATAAGTGAAAAACCAAAGAAGTGGTTAGGTTTGAGAGCTTATATACCCATTTTAACGAAGGGCAAAAAATTATAGGAAAGTGGCAAAACAAAAGAAAAGGGATTTGGATTTCTAGGGGCAATGAACTGCGGGAAGGTAACTATATAGGGGATACTAGTGAAAGATAAGATTTGTTTATGCAGACTCAAGTATTCAATGATGAGTCTCCCCTTCCTGGTACAGGAGGTGGGGCAGGTGTCTTCACAAAGGAAAAAGGAAACTCTGCTTTTGGGCAGAAAGGAGGAGGGCAGAGAGTTCCTTCTGTGTCTGCTATTTCTTTTTTGCGGTACTGGGGATTGAACTCAGGGGCATTCTACCTCTGAGCTACACCCTCAGCCCTATTTTTTATTCTTTATTTTGAAACAGGGTCTCACTAAGTTGCGGAGGGCCTCACTAAGTAGCTGAGGCTGGCTGCGAACCCAGATCCTCCGGTCTCAGCCTCCCAAATGCTGGGATTACAAGCGTGCGCTGCCACTCCTGGCTGTGTCTGCTATTTCTTAATAGCCTTGGGCTCAAAATAATTTTTTTATGCCAAAGTGACATATTTTAGAGTGGTATTTTCCAATCCCCTTCATTCACATCAATAACTGCTAAAACCACCAGATGAAATGCTAATAGGGAACTTTACTATGGTGAGTCAACTCTGAAAGAGAGATAAGAAGACATGTTTCTGCAGATCTGATGTAACAGAAAGCACAAAGTATCATCTGTGAAATATTCTTGCCAAAGTCAACCCCAAATCTGATTAAGCCTCTAGAATTTAGCTCTAACTACCAGTTTGCAGGAAAAAAGGCACAGAGGAACAAGATAAAAGATTCTATGGAGGAAGAAATTAGCAAAGCCCCCCATAGCATTCCTGAGAGAAAGCCTGTTTCTTCAAAACACTGTAGGAGACAGACAGAGAGAGAGAGAGAGAGAGAGAGAGAGAGAGAGAGACAGAGACAGAGACAGAGACAGAGAGACAGAGAGAGAGACAGAGAGAGAGAAAGAAAAAGGGAAGAAACTTAAATATAAAAACATAAGTCTGTGTCCTGAGCTGAACAAACCACCCACTGGGAAAGAAAAAGATTTATGAGATGAAGAAAATTTGAACACTGACTGATATTAAGAGATCATTAATTTTTTGTGGTACTGGGATGGAACCCAGGGGCATTCTACCTCTGAGCTCTCTGAGTTACACTGCTAGCCCTGTTTTATTTTTTATTTGAAACAGGGTCTCACTAAGTTTCTGAGGGTCTCACTAAGTTGCTGAGACTGGCCTCCAACCTGTGATCCTTCAGCCTTAGCCTCTCAAGTACTGTCATCTGCCATTACACCTGGCTAAGAAATTACTAATTTTTTAGATGTGAAAGTCTTATTGCAATTATGTTTAAAAAATGTCTTTACCTTAGATATACGTAATGATGAATTTATAGATGAAATGATAAATCCCTTGGGACTAGCTTTAAAATAATCTAGTAGGGTGAACAGACAGGGGTACATGGGAAAAAGGGTTGATGATTACTATAACTAAATGATAGACACATGAAGGTTCATTATACTAGCTTTTAACTTTTCTATATTATGAAAAATCTCTACAATAAAGGCTTTTAAAGATATAGTCCAAAAAACACAAAAAAGATTCCAGGTGTGGTAGCACATGCCTGTAATCCCAGTACTTGAGAGGCTGAGACAGGAAGATTGCAGGTTTGAGGCCAGCCTCAGCATTTAGTGACACCCTCAGCAACGTAGCAAGACCTTGTTTTAAAAAAGAGGTGGGGTGCTGGGGGCATAACTTGGAGGTAGAATGCCCTTAGGTTCAATCCTTAATACCAAAAATAAAATAAATAAATAAAAAATGCTTTTGGAGCAGGGAGAAAAAGGAGGGCCCCTCAGAGGGCAGAGCATAGGCACAGGACTGCAGCATACTGCTCTGGGAACACTGTAATTCAGCAAGGTGTGGTGTTGCAGGCTGGAAATGCAGGTTGGGTTGCATGATGGAGGGGCCATGGAGGCAAGGCTGAGAAGTTTCCACTGGATCCTGTGGTCAGTGGAGCAAGTCCTGAAGGTGGTAACTACCACAGCCATGTTTACAGCAACAGTCTTGTTTGGTTCTTATCACAAGCCAGGCATTATGCCAAGTGCTGCACATCTATTATCTCAGTTGAACCACATAATAACCCGATGACACTGGCACCATTATTCCATCTCACCAAAGAAGAAACTGAACCTCCGGGAGATGAAGTAATCTGTTCAAGCTCACACAATCAGTACCTGGCAGGGCCAGGATGGGACCCGTGTCTCTGACATTACCTCTTTAACTGGAACAATTTGTCCATTATTTGCTTTATAATCTGGAGTTTCCTTTAACACTTTAATTGAAAAATGCTTCCATTTCTTAAAAAAAAGTTTGGATATCACTGCTGAGGATGATGAGCATTTACAGAAGGCATTTAAGGTAGTCTAGCTTAGTGGTTAGAGCATCAGTTTTGACATCAATCAGACTGTCTTCAGATGCTATAACCAACATTTTACTAGCTCTGGGATCTCTGGGTGGCTACTCTGTCAGGGCCTCAGTTTCCCATTTGTAAAATGGGAATCATACTTTTTAGATATTAAGAAACCCTCAATAGTTGGGCGTGGTGGCGCACGCTTGTAATCCCAGCATTTGGGAGGCTGAGACTGGAGGATCTGTGAGGACCTCCACAACTTAGTGAGACCCTGTTTCAAAATAAAGAATAAAAAAATAGGGAGCCAGGAGTGGTGGTGCACGCTTGTAATCCCAGCATTTGGGAGGCTGAGACTGGAGGATCTGGGTTCGCAGCTAGCCTCAGCTACCTAGTGAGGCACTCCGCAACTTAGTGAGACCCTGTTTCAAAATAAAGAATAAAAAATAGGGCTAGGGGTATAGCTCGGAGGTAGAATGCCCCTGAGTTCAATCTCCAGTACCAAAAAAAAAAAAAAAAAAAAAGAAACCCTCAATAAACGTTAGCCTCCTTTTATTCATATTAACAAATGGTAGCTATTATTATTATGCTATATAACTCCAGGCAGATCATGACCCAAATAGATTCACACATAGAGAACTAGTATTTTCAATGGTACTTGTTTGCTGTCTTCTAACAGATGCAGAAACTGAGGTTCGGAAGAGTGAAGTGGCCTTCCCCAGGGGACCCAAAGAGTAATTAGTCCAGCCAGGTTTTGAACTCAGCTTCTGTTGGACTTCAGAGCCCAAGAGTGTTTATTTTAATTTCCTGCCCCATAGGCATAGAAAACTCTCAGATACTGACAATCTACAATGTGTAAGATATCAAGTACTTTACATCACAATCTCATTTAATTCTTGTGATTTTATGAAGTGGATACTATTACTGTGCCTTTTATTTTATTTTGGTGCTGGGGATTGAAGCATTCTACCTCCAAGCTACACCCTCAGCCCTATTGAGTAGTTAGATATTGGGTAGGCAGTGAGGAAATAGGACTCCTAGGAGGTAAGGGTTAAGAAAAACAAAATCCCAGACCTCCCCCAAGAAGAAAGGTGTTTTCATGTTGTTGAACTTGAATAGGAACAATTAAATGTGGAGGATAGAGTTAAGATGTCAGGAACCAAAGATCTATGTGCACCAACCTTAGACTCACGGGCTGTTGCTACGTATAGACCAGGGAACAAACATGCAAAACAGTCTCATGACTTTGGGGAATTAAAGGCCATAGATGACAGATTAACTTAGTCAAGAAGAACAAGATGATAAATGAAGATTCTCTTCATTGGCTAATGTCTATGCAAAGGGGCTTCTAACATATACAAGCCCTATGCTCAGAATCAATATTGGCTACCCTGTCAGGATCCTTCCCCTGCATGGGAGCTTTAACCCTGCTTCTCTTTGGTGAATCTAGTGGACTTTGGGGAAAGGTGGTGTATAATTGACTGTGTGTGGCCCAGGCTACACTTGGGCAGTGCCAATAGGCCCTGCTGGACTTTGGAGTCTGCCAAGGGTCCTAGGGGTGATTTGCCTCTTTGCTTATTGCTCCTTCAAAATAAATTCCTACTTTCACTTTCCTGGGGTCTGTGTATTTCATTCTTCGACTTCACATTACATGAATCCAGTAAGAAACTCGGTATCACTATTTTACTTATTTTTTATTTTGGAAACAGAGTCTTGCTAAATTGCTGAGGGCCTCACTAAGTTGCTGAGGCTGGTTTCAAATCTGCAATCCTTCTGTCTCAGCCTCCCAAGTACTGGTATTATAGGTATGCACCACCATTCCCAGCCTTTACCATTTCTATTTCACAGAAAGGATAACAAACAAAAACAAAAACAAAAAAACCTCAAAGGGGCAAAAGCATGCCTGAGTTTAACTTTCTGTCCCAGAGGTCTCTCATCAGATCCCCCAATTGATGAGGTATCTTAGAAAGTAAATGTTAGGTAGAAGGAGGTATCGGGAGAATTCATAAAAAATATAGTTTTTAGCCTTTTAAAAAAATCTGGAGAGTGTTAATCCAAAACTCCACCCCTTGGAAGTTTCTCTTTGGTTCGGCCCAGGAGAGACGTACAGCCAAATTCCGGAAGAGCCCAGCCCACCTAAAGCAGCACACACCTGGAAAGAGGAGGAGCCAGCTCTCACCTGGAGCTCAACCTATCAATTACTTGGAACCTGAGAGAGAGGGGCTGGAGATGAGGACCCCGCCCTCTCATATACCCCCTGGATTTCCACGTGTTCCCTCTCTCGGCGCTTGCTCGTGATGCTTGCTCGTGATCGGGGAAACATGCCCTAGGACTTGGTGGGGGGGGGGACCCCTGTCTCCCTTTTCCTTTTTTTCCTCTGCATCCAAGTTTTTCCTTCCCAGTTTTTTTTTTCCTTAAATTAAACCTGCCAGATGTTGTAAAGGATATGTGTTAAAATTCTTTTTTTCACAATATCAAGAACCTGGATTTTATATTACCTTATTTTTTGGGGTACATTCGGCACCCCATCACACAATGAGAAAACCAAGACTGAGGTACAAAATTGTAGATAAGTATATTCCAGCAACTGCCTTCTTAGGGACCCACTAGAGAGAAACTGTAGCAGATGGTGTTGATATTGATTGATTGATTAGAAGTCTCTTGCATGAACGACAACAGAGTCATAATGATTTTTAGTGAAATTATTATTATTGATAGAGAAACAGGGCAGCCAAGGGGGCTGGGTCTCCTTTCACCAGTTTCTTTCTTATATTTAGGATTTTAACCAAAATATTGTAAGAAATGACTAATCACAGGAAACAGCAAAGCAGTCATAGGATGAGTAAGGAAAAAACATAAAGGTAGTCACGAATCAATCAGGGAAAGAAAGGGTAAACAAGGAAGTTGTCAGGCTCTCTGCTTATCATCCGGGTCCCTGCTTATCAGTCTCATGAGATCTTTGGGTGGGCAGTTTGTGCCCCTCCCAAGCTAGACTGAGGTAACCTCAAAGCTGATGACTCAGAAGGCTCCCAACAAGAAACTCTTGCAGCCGGGTGTGGTGGCACACACTTGTAATCCCAGAATTTGGGAGGCTGAGACCGGAGGATCCGGGTTCTTGGCCAGCCTCAGCTACTTAGTGAGGCACTCCGCAACTTAGTGAGACCCTGTTTCAAAAATAAAGAATAAAAAATAGGGCTGGGGGTATAGCTCGGAGGTAGAATGCCCCTGAGTTCAATCCCCAGTACCGCAAAAAAAATAAAATAAAAGAAACTCTTGCATATGTATGTAAACAGGAAGGTACAGCAAGAATGCTTGCAATAGCTCAAAGTTGGAAACCATGTCCATCAATAACAGAAAGGATAAATAACATAGGGCATATCTGCACAGTGGAATGGTAGGTATTGACTTGGCTGAGCCTGAAAAACAATGTTAAATAAGGAAAAAAATCCAAGTTGCAAATGATACCTACAATGAAACTATTTATGTAAAGCTTAAGACATGAAAAGCAATACCGCACATTTGTGGGTACAACCATTTGTAGTAAAAGTATAAGAACATGAATGAGGAGGACCTCCACTCACTGGAGGATTGTGCTGGGAAGAAAATGAGATCAAGAAATGTACAGCCACGACTTCCACTCTGAAATACTTTATTTCTTAAAGTAAGACTGAAGCAAACAGACCAAAATGTTAAGGGAGATTAAAGAAAGATGAGGGTTGTGTTCATGAGACTTTGTTAATACAGTTTCTCATGTTTTTATGTGTGTCTTAAATATCTCATAATATTTTAATGCAAGCCAGGCCTGGTGGCACACACCTGTACTCCCAATACTTGGGAGGTTGAGAGAGAAGCTGCAGATTCGAGGCCAGCCTCAGCAATTTAGCAAGGCCTTCAGCAACTTAGTGAGACCCTGTTTCAAAATTAAAAATTAAAAAAAGGGCTGGAGGTAAAGCTTGGAGGTGGAATGCCCCTGGGTTTAATCCACAGTACCACCCCCACCACACAATTAAAAAAAACAAAACAAAACCAAACCAAACCAATAACAATAGACAGCTTAAATTCAATATGCCATAAAGCCATTCAGCTGTGAGGACCAAGGCTGGGGATTCTGGTGGCAGATGCAGTGTTCTTCAGCCCACTTTCTAAACACTTTCCTTCCAAAGAGCCTGGTTATCTAATTACAAACCCCCACAGTGCATAGGGCATAGTGGAGGCAGCCCAGGAACTCTTTTTTTTTTTTTTTTTTTTTGCGGTACTGGGGATTGAACTCAGGGGCATTCTACCTCCGAGCTACACCCCCAGCCCTATTTTTTTATTCTTTATTTTGAAACCGGGTCTCACTAAGTTGCGGAGTGCCTCACTAGGTAGCTGAGGCTGGCCTTGAACCCGGATCCTCTGGTCTCAGCCTCCCGAATGCTGGGATTACAAGCATGCGCCACCACGCCCGGCTTAGCCCAGGAACTCTTGACAGGGTGAAAAGTCTTCAGATGTGCCTGAGAAGTGAAAAGAACCTACCACCCTTGACTAATTTCCTGTTAAAATCTCCCATTGCATTTCCTGACACCCAACAGGTAACCCTCCCCCTCTACGGCAAGCCTCACTCCTCATGCATATCATCCCTTACCTCCAATGCAGCATCAGGGATGGAGCCGGATGTCCCTCCAGCACTGATGGTCTGATGAGAACATCTCTCAGGGGCTCCCTAGTTCTTACAAGTATTCACCAATTCCTAACAGAAGATTTGAGGCTCCTCGCCCATGGGAGCAGGAGCAAATAAGTTTACATTTCCACTCCTTATCTTGAAATAAGGTTGTTCAGAGTCACAGAGGCGGGATAACCCATGATATAGAGGTCTTATTCACTGTACCACTTAAAAATGGTGCCCCCCATTATCAGATCACTTCATTTCGTCATTTCTTATCAATCGAATTCTCTGGGCGACCATTTTGTATGGTTGTATTATTTCTTGTATAATTCACGAAATGCAAACACATATAGATGGCACAATTTTTGTAACATATTTTGTGTTGGCATCTATTCATTTCCCAATAGGCATCAATGAAACCTCCTACAGCCTCTCCCTTTTCCTTTCCTTTTTTTTTTTTTTTGTGGTACTGGGAATGGAACCCAGGGGCATTCTACCTCCAAGCTACACTTTCAGTCCTATTTTTTATTCTTTATTTTGAAACAGGGTCTCAGGAAATTGTGGAGGGCCTCACTAAGTAGCTGAGGCTGGCTGCAAACCTGCAATACTCCTGTCTCGGCCTTCCAAATACTGAGATTACAAGCGTGCGCCACCACGCCCAGCTTTTCTCCTTTTTATGTGATACTAGGAATTGAGCCCAGAGAAATTTTACCTCTGAGTTACACTCCCAGCCCTTTTTATTTGTTTTAAAACAGGGTCTCACTAGGTTGTTGAGCGTCTGCTATACCACTGAAGCTGTCCTTGAACCTGCGATCCTCCTTCTCAATTCCCCAAGTACTGGAATTACAGGCGTTCCTCTCGCTTGGCTCCAAGGCCTCTCCTGATTTCAGAAATGCCGAGTCCTGCTTCTCAGGACAAAGACCCTTCCCAAGAATACATTCTCCTCCCCTAGACCCAAACTTAAGCCCTTGTTTTTCCCAGTGGAGAGGCGCATTTGTGGTTCCAACTTGGCTTTCAACTTCAATGCTAACTTTGTCTCTGGTTCCCCTAGCTTGATGGCTTGTGTCGGATCCTGAGTTTCACAACCAGAGTCCGCGGCCTTTTTCTCTTTTTTTTTTTGCGGAACTGGGGATTGAAGCCAGGGACATTCTACCTCCCAGCTACATCCCCAGCCCTAGTTTTTATTCTTTATTTTGAAACAGGATCTCACTAAGTTGTGGAGGACCTCACTAAATAGCTGAGGCTGGCCGGGAACCTGCAATCCTCCTGTTTCAGCCTCCCAAGTACTGGGTTGACAAGGGGCCTCTTTCTCACTAGGGATACTCCCAGCTCCAGGCAAGGCGAGGGGCACTTCCGGTCGGGTCGCGCTTGCGCCTTCGCTCTGGCTTGCTTTCTCTGTCCTATCCACTTCCGGTTAAGACTTTCCAGCGGTCTCTCGGTGCAGTTGCTGGCCTCTAATCACGCTTGCCTTGGTTGAGCAGTTACACTGGCAAGCATTTGGGTCTTCACTCGAGGAACTAGCCCTTTTCTCTCTTTGCAGGCCTTGAGGGACGCAGGTATACTGAGACTGGTACCGAAAAGGTGGGAAAGTGGAGCCACAGTGTTGGGGACATTGAGGCTCGGTCCTGGAGTGGGATCCTGTAAATCCCTAAGCTTTGAGGCAAGCCCTGAGATCCTCAGTATCAGGAGAGAAGTATGTAGGCATACAGTGCAGAATAGCTCCTTACCATTAGGGCGTGCAGGTTCAAGGACAGCCTCAGCAATGCAGCGAGACTCAACATTTAAGTGAGGCCCTGTTTCCAAATAAAAACAAAATAAGGCTGGGAAGCCGGGCGTGGTGGCGCACGCTTGTAATCCCAGCATTCGGGAGGCTGAGACCGGAGGATCCGGGTTCGCGGCCAGCCTCAGCTACCTAGTGAGGCACTTGCAACTTAGTGAGACCCTGTTTCAAAATAAAGAATAAAAATAGGGCTGGGGGTGTAGCTCGGAGGTAGAATGCCCCTGAGTTCAATTCCCAGTACCGC
>PVLC010049830.1:0-10300 GCA_004027655.1 Graphiurus murinus | reverse complement strand
CATAGATGAGTGGCTGATGAAGTCCTTCACATGCCCTTGCTGCAGAGGCCCAGCCAATGAGGCAATGCCTGTAGCCTGATAACGTGCTGAGACTTCAAAAGAAACATCACGTTCAGTAGTTTTGATCTTTTGCCCCTGAGTGCAAAGAGCCAGGGTTTAGGAATTATGATCATGAACAAGTTTCCTAAAAATTCCTGAACTGGAATAGATGTTGGAATACAGTGAGTGACATGTAAAAAAAAAACTTATGAGGCTGGACACAATGGTGCATGCCTACAATATCAGCTACTCTGAAGACTGAGGCAAGAAAATCACAAGATTGAGGCCATCCTAAGCAACTTAGAAAGACCCTGTCTCAAAAAAAAAAAAAAAAAATCTGAGGGTATTTACCTTAGTGGTAGAGTGCCCTGAGTACCCTGGCTTCAATCTCCAGTACTGAAAAAAAAAAACTTGTGGGAAAAGTATCTTAACCCAGTGTTTATAAATATAATGTAGTTAGGTCCTGTTTTTGCTCCAGTGCATAAAGATTGTATAAAGTTTCATGATAGCTATATGTGATTGTCATTTTTCTACTAAAGCAATTACTTAAAATCTTTAAAAAAAAAAAAAAAAAAAATTGTCATAAAAGGTAAAAAGATTGAGATCTTTTTTATTTTATTTTTTGGATTTTTTTCTCCACTTTTGGTAGTTTTCTATTTGTAATTAATGCTGATCTGAGTTAAAATACAATTCTGATTTATATGCCTGTGTTTAATCATTTATCTTTACAACAACATAATGAATACGGAAATGACACTACATACACCACATAAATCTCTGGAATAACATATTTCGGGTGGCTCTATCTGAACAATCTCTTTGGTTGTCCAAAAAGAGGAAATTGAAATAAATCTCAGGGATTTAGGGAGCAGGAGTAGGGAGAGGGTTCTGAAGGTTCGGGGACTTTTGCCAGTTTCCCTGGAACTGTTATACTCAATGTGTCTTTCCTGTCAAATCCAGTAGTGTGCGTAAGCTAACAGCTATGTTTGAAGACTTCTACATTCATTTTACTTCAGGGTGAGTAACGTCAGACCATCTATGACAAATCACTAATTGGGTTATTTCCACAAAACACTCCTGCTCATGGCTTCTACTCCACTGCTTATATGTCAACGGAGGAGGAGGACTTCCGACAGATTACAGAGGGTGTTTCTCTGTAACGTGTGGGTCCTCAGGTTTACATATTGTAAGAAGAAGACAACATTCATTACATTTATGTCGTGCCATCTGAGGTCAGAAACTCACTGAATGCATCCCATGTTCTCTCCAGTGTGTTCTCATCTTATTAAATGGCAGCCCATTGGTAATAAGATTTCTCAAACAGCCGGGCGTGGTGGCGCACACTTGTAATCCCAGCATTTGGGAGGCTGAGACTGGAGGATCCGGGTTCGCGGCCAGCCTCAGCTACCTAGTGAGTCACTCCGCAACTTAGTGAGAATCGGTTTCAAAATAAAGAATAAAAATTAGGGATGGGGGTGTAGCTGGGAGGTAGAATGCCCCTGAGTTCAATCCCCAGTACCGCAAAAAAAAAAAGATTTCTCAAACACATGACTTTTTTATTTGTGCCCAGTGTAGGCTCTGTGATGCTGCGTAAGGCCACCAAATCAACTGAAGGCTTTCCCCCAAGATGACATTCACGTGATTTCTCACCACTGTGAGTTCAATTTTCCTTCACCACCCTCCTCAGTGGTGCTGTGTTATACCTCCAAAATATATCCCAAGTCCTTGTTTACTTGTTGGCTTTGAAACAGTTTCTAGGTTTCTGAGTCTTGCCAACTTGCTGAGGCTAATCTTTTTTTTTTTTTTTTTGGTACTGGGGTTTGAACCCAGAGACATTCTACCTCCAAGTTATACCCCCATTCTGGTTTTATTTCTTATTTGGAAACAGGGTCTCACTAAGTTGCAGAGAGCCTAAGTTGCTGAGGCTGGCTGTGAACCTGTGACCCTCCTGTCTCAGCCTCCCAAGTGCTGGGATTACAAGCGCGCCTCCACGCCGGCCTGCTGAGGCTACTCTTGAACCTGTAATCCTCCTGTCTCTGTCAAGTATGCCTTCTACCATCAGTGGTATAACTAAAGGCTTTCCAACAGAGATGACACTAGGACGTCCCCTCTCTCGTGTGAAACATCTTGTGTCATGCAAGGGACGTGAGCTGGCTTTCATCTTTCCCATGCCAATGGGACGCACATTTTCTCTCCAGTATGTGTTCTCTCAAGTTTTGTAAGTTCAGCGAGCGGGCTGAGGGACTTCCCATATACAGGGCACTGATGCGGTTTCTCCAGTGTGTGGACTCCCATTTTTCCAAGGCTAGAAGATGTGGAAAAGGCTTTTGCTCATGGATGGCGTTTATTCAGCTTCTCTCCAGCATGTTCTCCCATGTTGTCCAAGTGTAGAGGGTGAGCCAAAGGCTTTCCCGCACCAGTTGCACTCATATGGTTTCTCTCCAGTGTGTTCGACTCTGTGTGTGTGTGTGTGTTTTCTGGTACTGGGGATTGAACCCAGGGACATTCTCCCTCTGAGCTATACCCCCAGCCCAATTTTATTTTTATTTTTTGAAACAAGGTTTTGCTACCAAGCGTGATGGCAAACACTTGAAATCCCAGTATTTAGGAGGCTGAGACAGGAGGATCACAGATTCCCAGCCAGCCTCAGCTATTTAGAGAGGCCCTCCAAGCCGGGCGTGATGGCGCACGCTTGTAATCCCAGCAATCGGGAAGTTGAGACCGGAGGATCCGGGTTCAAGGCCAGCCTCAGCTACCTAGTGAGGCCCTCCGCAACTTAGTGAGACTTGGTTTCAAAATAAAGAATAAAAAATAGGGCTGGGGGTATAGCTCGGAGGTAGAACGCCCCTGAGTTCAGTCCCCAGTACCGAAAAAAAAATAAAAATAAAAATAAAGAGGCCCTCCACAACTTAGACTCTGTTTCAAAAATAAAGAATAGCCGGGCGTGGTGGCACACGCTTGTAATCCCAGCATTCGGGAGGCTGAGACCAGAGGATCCGGGTTCGCGGCCAGCCTCAGCTACCTAGTGAGGCACTCCGCAACTTAGTGAGACTCGGTTTCAAAATAAAGAATAAAAAATAGGGCTGGGGTTATAGCTCGGAGGTAGAATGCCCCTGAGTTCAATCCCCAGTACCGCAAAAAAATAAAAAATAAAAAAATAAAGAATAATAAATGGGGTTAGCGTACAGGTAGAATGCCCCTGGGTTCAATCCCCAGTATCACAAAATAAAGAAAAGAAAAAAAGAAACAGTTTTGCTAAGTTGATGCGAGTCTCACTACTTGCTGAGGCCATCTTCAAAGTTGTGATTCTCCTGTCTCAGCCTCCCAAGCACTGGACTCACAGGTGTGCACCACTATGCCTGGCTTGACTTCGCAGTCTAAGAGAGTAAAAGTGAAGACTTTATCACAAAGATGACACTTTTTGGCTTCTCTCCAGTGTGAATTACCTTGTGTTGTCTAAGAGAAGACATCTGAAAGCTTTTCCTTACACATGGTATGTTTACGGTTTCTCCCCTGGGTGTGTTTTCTCATGTTTTTTAAGTTTAGAGGATGTGTGGAAGCCTTTCCCACACAGACTGCATTCATACGGTTTCTCTCCAGTGTGGGTTCGAATGTGCTCCCGAAGGCCAGAGGCGTTCCTAAAGGGTTTCCCACACAGACGGCATTCGTAAGGCTTCTCTCCAGTGTGTGTTCTCGCATGACTTCTAAGGCTAGAGGATGTGCTGAAGGCATTCCCACACCGGTCACATTCATACGGTTTCTCTCCGGTGTGTGTTCGCCTATGTTCTTTAAGTTTAGAGGACGAGTTGAAGGCTTTCACACACAGATTGCATTTATACGGTTTCTCTCCAGTATGAGTTCGAATATGCATTCGAAGGCCAGAGGTGTTACTAAAGGCTTTCTTACACAGATGGCATTCATAAGGTTTCTCTCCAGTGTGCGTTCTCTCATGACTTCGAAGGCTAGACGTTGTAGAAAAGGCTTTCCCACACTGATGGCATTCATAAGGTTTCTCTCCAGCATGTATTTTCTCGTGACTTTTGAGTCTGTATGATACGGTGAAGCCTTTCCCACAGCGCTGACATTCGTAAGGCTTCTCTCCAGTGTGTGATTTCTCATGTTGTCTAAGTGTAAAGGATGAGCTGAAAGCTTTCTCACAAACGTGACACTTGTATGGCTTCTGTCCACTGTGAATCATGCTGTGTCGCCTAAGGAAAGTGAGGCACGTGAACGCTTTCCCACACACATGGCATGCATGTGGTTTCTCCCCTGTGTGTGATCTCTCATGTAGTCTGCGTTTAGAGGATGCACTGAAGGCTTTCTCACACTGAAGGCACTTATATGGCTTCTCTCCGGTATGAATTCGCACATGAACTCGAAGGCCTGAGTCCTTCCTAAAGGCTTTCCCACACAGATGGCATTCATATGGTTTCTCTCCAGTGTGAATTCGCACATGAACTCGAAGGCCTGAGGCTTTCCTAAAGGTTTTCCCACACACGCGACATTCATACGGTTTCTCTCCAGTGTGAGCTCGAATGTGCAGTTTAAGGGCAGAAGGAAATCTAAAGGCTTTCCCACAATGATGGCATTCGTGTCGTTTCTCTTCCGATCGTGTTCTTCCGTGCTCTTTAGGATCACTAGATGGATTTAAGGCCTTCCCACACGGACGATGTTCCTGTGATTTCTCTCCAGTGTGAGACGCTGTATGTGCTCTAAGAATAGAAGTACAAGGAAAGGCTTTCCCACAGAGATGGCATTTGCACGGGTTCTTCCCAGGGGGAGTCGCCTTTTGCTGTTGAAGGGCGGAGAACCGACTGAGGGCTTTCCCACGCATGTGGCTTTGACGCAGTTTCTCTCTGGTGTGAGTTCTCTTGTGCTCTGTAAGGTCAGAGATTTGAGTAAAGGCATTTCCACATACATGACACTGAGATGGCCTCTCTCCACAGTCAATAATTTCCTGATGGCTGACTTTGGAGTGATTCATGTGGAAGATCTCATCTGATTTGCAAGACTGATATCCTATTCATTGGAAAGAGAAAAGTTGGTTTGAGTTTCCTGCTAATAAATTTGCATTATATCAAGACTACTGCTGGGGTGGTGGCGCATACTGTAATCCCAGCATTTGGGAGGTTGAGACCGGAGGATCTGGGTTCATGGCCAGCCTCAGCTACCTAGTGAGACCCTGTTTCAAAATAAAGAATAAAAAATAGGGCTGGGGGTATAGCTCAGAGGTAGAATGCCCGAGTTCAATCCCCAGTACCTCAAAAAAATAAAAAAAAAAAAGACTATCAAAGTTAATGAGGAAACTAAAAATTAGATAAGAAAATATTGGCATTTCTTTAGAAGAGTAGGATTAAAATCAAGAACACATTTCTGTGTCAGGAAAGAGCAGTCGTAAATAAAGTATAAAGAAACAATTTGCCGGGCGTGGTGGCGCACGCTTGTAATCCCAGCAATCCCAGCATTCTGGAGGCTGAGACCGGAGGATCCGGGTTCGCGGCCAGCCTCAGCTACCTAAATGAGGCACTCTGCAACTTAGTGAGACTCAGTTTCAAAATAAAGAATAAAAAATAGGGCTGGGGGTGTAGCTCGGAGGTAGAATGCCCCTGAGTTCAATCCCCAGTATCGCAAAAAAAAAATGAGAAACAATTTTTTTCTTGTAATTATAAACTCCATGAAAGTTTCAGGCCTGTGATTAGGGTAGAACATTGGGTGGACATCCATGGTATTTGTGGACTGAAGAATGTTTTATTCTTTATTGTTTTCAGCACTCACCAAGGGATACTAGGTGGTTGGTGATTTCTTCCATCACATCTCTGTACAGCTTCCTCTGGGCTGAGTCCAGCAGGGCCCACTCTTCCTGGGTGAACTTGATGGTTACATCTCCAATGGTCACTGGCTCCTAGAACATCATGGACACTCCAGTTTGGGTTTTTTTTTTTTTTTTTTTTGCAGTACTGGGGATTGAACCCAGGGGAATTCTACCCCCGAGCTATACCCCCAGCCCTATTTTTTTATTCTTTATTTTGAAACTGAGTCTCACTAAGTTGTGGAGTGCCTCACTAGGTAGCTGAGGCTGGCCGCGAACCCGGATCCTCCAGTCTCAGCCTCCCAAATGCTGGGATTACAAGCGTGTGCCACCACGCCCGGCTATGGACACTCCAGTTTACACAGAGCAGTGATGCCATTTTCCACGGCAGGAGGGCTAAGACAACAGCGCTGAGGCGGAGGGAACGAGTGAGCACAGGGAGACCACACTGAGATCAGGGCACCAGTCCCTTGATGCTCAGCATGTATTAGCTTGACTATTTTTTTTTTTCCAGTCTTTTTGGCACTGGGGATCGAACCCAGGGCGTTACGCTTGCAGAGCGAGCGCTGTACCACTGAGCTACATCCCAGCCCACTCAGCATGTATTGAAGTTTAAAAAGCAAAAGCAAACTCAGAGACACAGACACTCTTTTTTTTTTTTTTCGGTACTGGGGATTGTACTCAGGGGCGTTCTACCTCCGAGCTATACCCCCAGCCCTATTTTTTATTCTTTATTTTGAAACCGAGTCTCACTAAGTTGCAGAGTGCCTCACTAGGTAGCTGAGGCTGGCCTCGAACCCAGATCCTCCGGTCTCAGCCTCCCGAATGCTGGGATTACAAGCGTGCACCACCACGCCCGGCTCCACAGACACTCTTAATTCATATTATTTATAATAAAGGAATTTTGGATGAGTTGTGATGTATGAGAACAGAAAATTTCATAGACTTTCAGAAAGATTATTATAAAATATACACTTGAAACTTTTTTTTTAAGCCGGGCGTGGTGGCGCACGCTTGTAATCCCAGCATTCGGGAGGCTGAGACCAGAGGATCCAGGTTCGCAGCCAGCCTCAGCTACCTAGTGAGGCCCTCCGCAACTTAGTGAGACTCGGTTTCAAAATAAAGAATAAAAAAAAATAGAGCTGGGGGTATAGCTCGGAGGTAGAAAGCCCTTGAGTTCAATCCCTAGTACTGCAAAAAAAAAAAAAAAAAAAGAAACTTTTTTTTTTGTAGTACTGGGGATTGAACCCAGGGGCATTCTAACTTCAAGCCACACCCCTAGTCCTATTTTTTTTTTTTTTTTTTTTATTGCAGTACTGGGAATGGAACTCAGGGGCATTCTACTTCCAAGCTAAATCCCCAGCCCTAATTTTTATTCTTTATTTTGAAACAGGGTCTCACTAAGTTGTGGAGGGCCTCACTAAGTAGGCCACGAACCTTCGATCCTCCTGTCTCAGCCTCCCAAATGCTGGGATTACAAGCGTGTGCCACCACACCCGGCTTGAAATTTTTTAATTAAAACATACTTTCCTGCCGGGCGTGGTGGCGCACGCTTGTAATCCCAGCATTCGGGAGGCTGAGACCGGAGGATCCGGGTTCGGTATAGCTCGGAGGTAGAATGCCCCTGAGTTCAATCCCCAGTACCGCAAAAAAAAAAAAAAAAAAAAAAAAAAAAAATATTTTTTTTTTTCTTTTTTTTTTTTTTTTTTTTTTTTTTTTTTTTAGTACTAAGGATTGAACTCAGGGGCATTCTACCTCCAAGCTATACCCCCAGCCCCATTTTTATTTAGAACTCACTAAGTTGTTGAGAGCCTCACTAAGTAGCTGAGGCTGGCCTGATACATGATAAGCACCCCAGAGTTCTACTTAAGGGAACACTTCCTGCTGTACTTGCAACTGGACATCTACTATCAATAGGGTAAAATTTCAATAGAAAAAGGCATCCTTTGCTCACCTGTGCCTGCATTGTCATCGATTCAGTTTCCTGCTCTCTTCCTCTGCATTTCCACTCACAGACAGTCCACGCAGTAAGAAAGAGAATCTGTGGATGAAGAAAGAAACCTTGAGATTTAAGTTGTGTACAATCTTCAGACTCACATGTCATGAAGTCCCAGTCATTCAGGATAGTGTGAACTCACTTCCAAACAAAGAAAGATGCAGTGGGCTCGAAGACAGGCACAGTTCTTTCTCTTATACTCCAAGGTCAAATTCACAAGCCTGTTATTAGGATCTTGAAGAATGCTGATATCATCATTGAGTTTCAAATGTAAATTGGTCCATGGAGTACAGAGCAACACAGTATCATCCCTGATTCTAAAACACAGGGATGGCTGCCTCAGACCACATGAAAATTTTTGCTTTCACCCACAGGTACATTGTAAAATTATTCATACTTCATTATATTTGCTTTATTTGCCAACAAACATTCTCCAACATCTACCACCCTCACTCCCAGATCATCACACCCTTCCAAGGCCTCGGCAACCATGAGTTAGATGAACCTACTCCTCATGGACTGGACACCAATCGCGTCAGGTTAATGTTAATGAAGGGAGGAATCCACTCAGGCCACTGCTCCACTTGGAGGTATCAATGGAACGCGTCCAGCCAAGCAAGCCCTTAACGTCCCCAGTATCCAAAAGGACCAGTAGAAACAGTCATTGTGAAATCCATATAAACGTGTGTGAATAGTATACAAATTTCAGCAGGGCATGGTGGTACACAGTTGTAATCCTAGTACTCGGGAGGCTGAGACAGGAGGATTACAAGTTCAAGGACAGCCTCAGCAAGTAGTGAGACTCTCGTCAACCTAGTGAGTCCTGTTTCAAAATAAAAATTAAAAAAAATAGGGCTGGTGGTGTAGCTTGAAGGTAGAATGCCCCTAGGTTCAGCCCACAGCATCACAAAATAAATTAATTTGTAAACTTATTTGTAATCAATCTTTCCCATTGGATTACAAATCTAACCCAACTTTACATGATTTTCAACATCTGATTTACCTATAAAAATTTACCTATAAAAATGCAGTAAATGTAAAAAAGAATGAACTTTAAATTTATTTTCAATCTGGGCATGCCTGTAACCCAGTTCCTAGGAGACTGAGACAGGAGGATTGAAGGTTCACAGTGAGCCTCAGTAATTGAGCGAGGCTCTCTGCAACTTAGTGAGACCTTGGTTCAAAATAAAAAATAAAACAGGCAGGGGGTATAGCTCATAGGTATAATGCCCCTAGGCTCAATTCCCAGGACTATGCACATAAATAAATAAGTAAATAAATAAATAAAATAAACCAATAAATAAAATGCAGAATATTCTTCATTAAAGTCCCATGACTTGAAACAGAAGATTTCATTTTGAAGTGCACAGTGGACCCTGCATGGCCATAGTGGTGCATCAAGATGAAGAAAAATACATTTTTTAAAAAGGAAATATCCAGCTTCCCTATACATATGAAGGAAAACCAAACAACAACAACCATAAATATTCAATGTGTGAACTGAAAAATTAGAGTAATTCTCCCTTTAAATAATCTTGCCTATTTTCTTTTTTTTGTGGTACTGGGGATTGAACCCAGGGGCATTCTACCTCTGAGCTTCACCTCCAGTCCTATTTTTTTTTTTTTACTCTTTATTTTGAAACAGGGTCTCACTAAGTTGTAGAGTGCCTCACTAAGTAGCTGTGGCTGGCCGTGAACCCAGATCCTCCAGTCTCAGCCTCCCAAGTACTGGGATTACAAGCGTGCACCACCACGTCTGGCAATCTTGCCTATTTTTTTTTTTGTACTGGGGATTGAACCCAGGGGCATTCTACCTCCGAGCTACACCCCCAGCCGTATTTTTTATTGTTTATTTTGAAACTGGGTCTCACTAAGTTGCGGAGCACCTCACTAGGTAGCTGAGGCTGGCCGCGAACCCGGATCCTCCGGTCTCAGCCTCCCGTCTTGCCTATTTTTAAAGTAAAAAATAATACTTAAATATATCATGTAATTATACCAAAAAAAATCTAAAATATTTACAAAAATTATTTGCCATATATATACATAATATATATATATATATATATATTTTTTTTTTTTTTTTTTTTTTCCCAGTACTGGGGATTGAACCCAGGGGCATTCTACATCCAAGTAACATGCCCAGCCCTACTTTTAGTCTTTATTTTGGTTTTTTGTTTTTTTGGGGGGTTTTTTGCGGTACTAAGGATTGAACCCAGGGGCATTCTACCTTGGAGCTACACCCCCAGCCCTATTTTTTATTCTTTATTTTGAAACAGGGTCTCACTAAGTAGCGGAGGGCCTCACTAGGTAGCTGAGGCTGGCCGCGAACCCGGATCCTCCAGTCTCAGCCTCCCAAATGCTGGGATTACAAGCATGCGCCACCACGCCCGGCTTTAGTCTTTATTTTATTTTATTTTATTTTATTTTTGCGGTACTGGGGATTGAACTCAGGGGCA
>PVLC010049829.1:0-10302 GCA_004027655.1 Graphiurus murinus | reverse complement strand
TTTTGTTTGTTTGTTTTTTGCGGTACTGGGGATTGAACTCAGGGGCATTCTACCTCCGAGCTATACCCCCAGCCCTATTTTTTATTCTTTATTTTGAAACCGAGTCTCACTAAGTTGCGGAGTGCCTCACTAGGTAGCTGAGGCTGGCCGCGAACCCGGATCCTCTGGTCTCAGCCTCCCGAATGCTGGGATTACAAGCGTGTGCCACCACGTCCGGCTGCTAAGTGTTTTATCTTACTCAAAAGAAGTTATCTAAATTAAAATTTTTTATAGGGATTGTTTTAAATGTAAGGATTGTTTTAGTTGTTTAAACCTAAAATTTTTGTTGAGACATTTAAAAAGTCAAATAATAGGAGATTCATAGGTATGAGGAGATATTATAATAAGAGAGGAAATGCTTTCATCTGAAATGAGATTTCATATTGCAAAATTTTTTTTCTAAATAACTAAATTATAATTTCCTATGTTCTTTATATTTTAAACACTATGGTTTTGTGCTCTTAACGTTTACTAAGGACTAGCTTAAAAGGTTGTGTCTTGGCAAGATAATCCTTTATGTTTACTATTTTTGATTATCTAGCAAGCTGCATCTTAGCAAGATAAATATCTGTATTTTACACGTGTTTAATGACTACTTTGTAGCTCAGGCTAAATGAACAGCTATAACTTTGGGTTACTATATTTGACACCATATATATATATATATGGCCATAGATGTGTATATATCTGAGAACTAAATATGCTGTGTATCTAGTTTCATCTAAATGTTTCATAAGAGCTTATAAAGGTAAAGGTATATGGGTTTTATATATATGAAGGCTAACTAATAAGTGATCTCTATACAATGTACATTGTATTGAAATCTTAAGTTACTAAAACTTCTGCCATCTGTGTTTTAGTACAATTCAGAAATCCGTCACTAAGACTTGGTTTACATCTATCTGCTTTAAATAAATGTTTTATTATTGTATAAGAGAGATACAACCATCTATCAGGTAATAAGCTTATTTCTGATTATTAATATTGGCCTCTAAATTTATAAAAATTCTAGAGCTATTTGATTTTTATCAATGCTGTTAACCTACATAGACTTATAATTATAGTTACCTTATTGAGCCTCAATTTCTAAATTTCACTCCAATGGTCAAGTTAAGGTTATGTTAAGGCTAAGTTAAAAAAAATTGTTAGCTGGGAGTGGTGGCGCACGCTTGTAATCCCAGCATTTGGGCGGCTGAGACCGGAGGATCCGGGTTCGAGGCCAGCTTCAGCTACCTAGTGAGGCACTCCACAACTTAGCGAGACCCGGTTTCAAAATAAAGAATAAAAAGTAGGGCTGGGGGTATAGCTCGGAGGCAAAATGCCCCTGAGTTCAATCCCCAGTACCGCAAAAAAAAAAAAAAAAAAAAAAATTGTTAATGGTTATATATCATGTTAATTATTACTGGCTTCTTTATTAGTTAAATATATTTATGTCTCCTAAGTATCCTCTAGAATTCAGATCTTAAGAAAACACCTTACCAATCTGATGTCCTATAAACAAAAAGTTTAATAGTAATTTTTCTTAGGTTGATATTTGCACATTCTTAAATTGTATTATCATCTTTAAGCAAAGATAGTTAGAGGTGATAAAACACTTGGCATTCCAAATTAATGCCACTCTGGTTAAAAATATTGGATTATTATATAGACATATAAAGTCAAATTTAAATGAGGATTTGTTTATGTCATGAAATATTGTCAGAACTATTATATCTTTTTAATTGTTGTCTGTTAACATTATAGATGTATTTTTGACAGAATAACCTAAGCCATTATCTGAAAAATAGGCTATAATATTGACCCCAAATCATTAAAAAGGACTGGTGAAACTGACCATCTGGGTGCTCAACCACTGAGTCTTGGAGGACAATCAGGAAATAAAAGGGCTAAAAGGATAGCCTATATTTTGGCTCTAGCTCTTCCAAGGTCAAATAGGACCCAGGGGAAGACCTCGACTAAGGCTCTGCAACTCTGGTGAGTCATCTGACCTCCTGAAACAGGGAGATCAAGAAGGCCTCAGAGACTAGGAGCCTCCAGCACGATCTCTGCAAAAAGGAGAGTCATTGGACAGGAAATGTCCCCTATGTTTCAACGGAAGCAAATGGTCAGCAAACCATGACCCATCCTCGCAGATGAGAGGCAAAGCCTCACACAGGAGTAACCCTGAAGAGCCTTAACTGACCTTATCAGCAAAATTTATAATTCATGATTGCTCAATATTGGGCTAACTACTTGGCCTTGAACACCCAGTAGGAAAGTATAACCCAAACAAGTGTATGCTAGTAGGCTTGATCTTGGTGATCAGCCTCTAACTAACCCTGATGTAGAATGGTTTACTGATGGGAACAGCTTCATAAGTGAGGGAATTTGAAAATCAGGCTACACCATAGTAAACCTTTAGGAGGTAATAGAAGCAAAGCCACTTCCTCTGAACACCTCAGCACAAAAGACTGAAATAATTGCCCTCATGAGAGCTTTACAACCCAGAAAAGACAAATGAATGAGTGTATATGCAGATTCTAAGTATATGTTCTTAGTTTTTTCATGCACATGCTGCAATCTGGAGAGAAAAAGGACTTTTAGCAGGGAAAAATTCCCCCATTAAGCATGGTCCTAAAATCCTCTCCCTTCTAGAAGCAGTGTGGTTACCTGCCCAGGTATCTGTAATTCATACCAGAGGACACCAGAGAGATGGTTCCTCCATAGCACAGGGAAATGCATTAGCAGATAAAAATGCTAAATGAGCAGCACTGCAGAGCATTTCAGAAATGGTTTTGATTCCTCTTGCCCCAGACTTAAGTGTAAACCCATCTTATATTGAAACTTGAAAAAGAATGGGGCCAGGCATGGTGGCACACGCTTGTAATCCCAGCATTTGGGAGGCTGAAACCAGAGGATCTGGGTTTGTGGCCAGCCTCAGCTACTTAGTGAGGCCCCCCGCAACTTAATGAGACCCTGTTTCGAAATAAAGAATAATAAATAGGGCTGGGGGTATAGCCTGAGTTCAATCCCCAGTACTGCAAAAAAAAAAAAAAAAAAAAAAGAAAGAAAGAAAAGAAAAAGAATGGGCAAGTCAGTGTGGATATAAACTAGCTGAAAATGGCTGGTGGGCTAGAGAGGAAGATCATAAAGTCTTATTACCCCAGGCTGGTAAATGGAAAAATATTAAAGGATTCCATGACTCATGCCATTTGGGGAAAAGGGCACTGGCTAATTTGATTGCCCATGCATTTGGAGGAAAAGGTCTTGAGACTACCATTTGAGAGGTCACAAGAGCCTGCCCCCTATGCCTCTGTAATAACCCAGGCAGGGGAGTGAGGCCACCACCATTGCTTAACACAGTACAGTGACGAGGGACATTCCCTGGAGAAAACTGGCAAATAGATTTCACCCAGATGCGCCTGTGCCAAGGATATAAGAATCTCTTGGGGTTTTTTTGCTAACATGTTTTCTGGGTGGGTGGAAGCATATCCTGCCTGAACTGAAAAGGCCCAAGAAGTTGTTAAGGCATTATTAAAGTTATTTGTCTCCTAATCTTTACATTGTTCTTCCAGGTAAAAGCAAACTTTTTCCTGGATTGGGTACAACAGTATGGCAGAGATACTGAAAAAAAAGTACCTGTTGGACTTGTGGGTCAACACCCACTTCCATTCCACCTACATTACCTTGGTGGATGTTCCCCTTTCCAGAAAGTGATTGGTTAACATCTTGGTGGGATAAATCTTTCCTTTTTTTTGGCTAGTATACCTTGCATCAGTATACTTTTCTGTTGTTCAGCTTGCTGTTGCCTAAGACTAATATCTTGCATGTTTATGCTTTCTATTCCAGAACATCAGAGGATGATGGTTCAGCAGCCAACAAAAAAGGCCTGACCGACCCACATCTCCTTTAGATCAGTTAGGACAAGACTTTCAGTCCCTGGGTAGGCAGGTCAACACCCCCGTGTCAGCTGTGAAGAAATTACAGAAGACAGAACTTCATCCTTCTGCAACCCCTTAAGATTAAGGGACCAAAAGTCTGGAGGGGGGTGGAATGGGGAATGATGAGATAGAGTAGAAGAAATAAAATTTAGGCAGAAAGAAGACATCGGGAAGGAAAGGAAAAATATAGTTTCAAAATCTGGAGAGTTCATAATCTAACTCCACCCCACAGGGTGTGTCAGGTCTTAGGCAGAAGTCTCAGTGGGCCCACATCCTTAATCCCCTGTATCCCTGCCCCATCTGAGACTCCTGAGGTCCAGGAGGACAAAGGTCAGACCTCAGCCAGTGACCACCCATCATTGAAACCTGAGGAAGAGGAGGTCCAGACTTCTTCTGTGCCCACCCCTTCTTGGGAGTTCTATATAAGGATTGAAAAGGCTGCAAAGAGCTCTCTTGTTCGCTTGGCCCAGAAGATCTTCTCTCACCTGTCTTCTCCCTCAAGTCCCTTACTTTCCTAAATAAATTCCTGCCTTTGTCCCTGAATGGTACATGTTGAAATTCTTTTCACCATGGAGGCCAAGGATCCATGGAAAAAGGTATCGTGCTGTCCCACAACAGTGGCACACACTTGTAATTCCAGTACTTGGGAGGCTCAGACAGGAAGATCAAAGGTTTGAGGTCTGCCTCAGCACCTTAGCGAGGCTCTCAGCAACCTAGTGAGACTCTGCTTCCAAATAAGAAACAAAATCAGGCTGGAGGTGTAGCTCAGAGGTAGAATGCCTCTGAGTTCAACCTCCAGTACCAAAAAAAGAATTCTTGAAAATAGTACTACTAGTCAGGAAAATATTATATCTGTTTAATGGTCCACAGCCATAGCAGTTATCAGGGGAGATGCATAGTATTAACACTCTGTATCAAAGAAAATAAAAGTAAACAAGTGAAACACTGACATTACAAAAGTAAAAGAAAATCAAGGGTACATGTAAGGAGAGGATTGATATAATGTGAGAGTAAAAATAGGCTAGTTAAAAAACAGAAATAGAGTAAAAGTAATTCCTAAAAAAGGTTTATTATTTGAAGACACTAACAATGCAAATAAACTATTAGGTAACTTCATTTAAAGAAAAAGGAGAGAGCACAAATATATAAACTGAATGATAAGGAAGATATGTACCTTCAAAACAGAGCCAACTAATTTATATAATAATTATGTGAAACTAAATCTGAAAATCTAAATGAAATAGATAATTTTCTAGGGAAAATATAATTTACCAAAACTAATCCCAGTATAGACATAAGATCTAAAAAGACAGATTTCTGTAGAAATACAAGTTTGTAACTAGAAAGACAACAAAAAAGTACCAGGCCCAAGGGCCAGGAATGTAGCTCAAAGGTGTAGCAATTGTCCTACTTGTGTGAGATCCTGGGTTAAATCCCCAGCACTGCAAAGGAAAAGAAAAGAAAAAGTACCAGGTCCTAATGCCCCACCCTACCTGTATCTTTTCATCTGGCTATTCATTTGTATCTTTGTAATAAATTAGTAATTATAACTATCACACTCTCCTGAGTTCTTTAAGTTGTTCTTACTTAGTGCATTATCAACCTAAGGGGGTTATGAGAATTCCCACATTTGAAGCCAGTTGAACAGAAAGTAGATAACTTGAGGATCCCCAGCACTTGTGACCGGATGCTGAAGTGTGAATAATCTTGTGGTACTGAGTCCCTTAACCTGTGGGGTCTGTGCTAATTGCAGGTAGTTAGTGTCAGGATTTAACCAAATTGTAGGACCCCCAGTTGGTATCAGACAATTGGTATTGGAACATACTGCTAAAATCAGAAATAAAACAAGGATGCCCACTATTTTTTTTCCTTCCTTCCTTCCTTCCTTCTTTCCTTCCTTCCTTCCTTCCTTCCTTCCTTCCTTCCTTCCTTCCTTCCTTCCATGGTACTAGGGATTGAACCCAGTGACATTCTACCACTGAGTTACACCCCTAGTCCATTTTCTTTTTTAAATTTTGAAACAGGGTCTCACTTAGTGCACTCTGGCTTCAAACTTGTGATCCTCCTGTCTCGCCTCCCAAGTATTGAAATTATAAGCTCGTGCCACATAACAGGCATTCCCACTATTTTTGTTTAAGGCAAAGCAATTAGAAGAATAAAAATTGAGCTGGGCGTGGTGGCGCACGCTTGTAATCCCAGCATTCGGGAGGCTGAGACCGGAGGATCCGGGTTTGCAGCCATCCTCAGCTACCTAGTGAGGCACTCTGCAACTAATGAGACTTGGTTTCAAAATAAAGAATAAAAAATAGGGCTGGGGGTATAGCTCGGAGGTAGAATGCCCCTGAGTTCAATCCCTAGTACCGAAAAAAAAAAAAAAAAAGAATAAAAATTGGAACAGAAACATCACATTTATGTACAAATTATGTATTTCTAGGAGACATTATCATCAATGGAAAACCCCTTATGAGTATCGGGACCCCAGGCTGAACCCTCAACCGTGAGGCCCCAATAAAGACGATGACTGGACGTTGCTGGTTCAAACTTCTCTTTATTATCTCTCTCTCTCTCTCTCTCTCTCTCTCTCTCTCTCTCTCTCGGATCGAGGACGCTACCCAAGCAGTAATAATAACCATTCTCTTAACTCTGCTTCTCTCACCCCACTCTCGTTCTCCATAACCGTTCCTCGCAATAGTACCTCTCCAACAGACCCCCAACAACCTACGCCTCCAGCAACAACAACAACAACAGCAACCGCCCACCTTCCTCTCTCTCACTGGCGAGAGGGGGAGACTTAAAGCCGCGCAGGGCTTGAGTCACGAGGTGCCCGCATACCACTCTCACCTGGGCAGGCCAGGGCCGGGCGTACTGGTGCATGCGCTCTAGCGTGGGGCAGCCCTAGGATGCTACCACCTGCAGCCGCTCCTGGCACTCTGCCAGGTGCCGTCTAGAGGCGAGGTCCATTTGCAATAGCAAAAATAAACACAGTCACACACAGGCACACATTGAACAAGAATTGTGCAAAACTATACAAGAAAAACTATAAAGCATTCTTACAGCACAAAAGGTAGGCTTAAACTAATGAAAAACATAACCATGTTCCTGATTAGAAGATTCAAGATCAGATCTTCTCCACTAGAAATGGGTCAGTCAGCAGAGCTGTGACTTGCAGTGGCTTGAAGTGACTGGAGAATGGTGAGGACACCAGGACAGCCCAGAAACAGAAATGGAGTCAGTGACCTTGGAGGAAGTGGTTGTGAACTACACCCAGGAGGAGTAGGTGCTGCTGGATCTTTCCCAGAAGAAACTCTACAGAAATGTGAGGTGGGAAACCGTGCAGAATGTGGCATCTGAGGAAAATGTCAAAAGAGGAGAACTGTGAAGATTTCTGCTGAAATTGGGAAGCACATTCAAGCAATTATGTGTAGGGAAAGCACGTGAAAGTAAAGAGCATCATCACAATGGGGAAATCATTAGCCACATTTTGAATCCTAATCTGAGGAAGACAGGGAGTTTGGGAGTAAAACCACATGATTGTAGTGGGCCCGAGACAGTCTCCATGTGTCACTCACCTCCTAATAGGCACACTGGTCCCAACACCACATACAAGTTTGGTGAGACTGAAGAATATGGGGAGAAACCACATAGCATGAAGCAATGTGAGAAAAGTGGTCACCACTCCTTCCAAAGGGATGAAAGGATTCAAACTACAGAGAAACCCTACTTTTGTAAGGAATGTGGAAAATATTTCATTTCCCATAGAAACAATAGAAGGCATATGATGGTGAACACAGGAGTTGGCTGTCTCAATGACAATTTTGTGGAAAAGCATTTGACTTTCCCAGTTCAGGTCTGAATGATGAAAAGACTCACAGTGAAGAGAAACCCCATGAATGTAAGCACTATTACAAAGCCTTCAGGGACCTGACTAGTGTGGAAATTCATGAAAGGATTCACACTGGAGAGAAACCTTTTATAGGCAAGCAATGTGACAAAGCCTTCAAGCAATCTAGCAGTTTTTGATTCTGCCAACGGACTCATACTGAAGAGAAACCCTATGAATGTAGGGAATGTGGGAAAGTCTTCAGGCATCTGAGTCACGTTCAGGTTCATGAAAGGACTCACTGGACAGAAGCCTTATGAATGTAAAGAATGTGGGAAATCTTTCCCAACATCTAATTCCTTGGGGAAACATGAAAGGATTCACACTGGAGAGAAACCCTATAAGTGTAAGCAATGCAACAGAGCCTTCATGCATTCTAGCATGTTTCAAAACCATGGAAGGACCCAAACTGGAGAGAAACCTCTGAATGTGAGGAATGTAGAAAAGACTTTAAAAGATCTAATTATCTTCAAATTTATGAAAAGATTCACAATGCAAAGGAATTCTGTGAATGTAAGGAATATGGAAAAGCCTTCAAAGGATCGAGTTGTGGATTCATGAAAGGAAAAACCTTCACACAATCTGCTAATTACCCATCACATGAAACAACTCACACAGGATAGTAACCTTCTAAATGTAACCTATGTGGAAAACCATATCTTTTTCTCTTCAAGTCTGTGAAAAGACTCACACTTGAGAGAAACCCTATAATATAAGCAATTTGACAAAGCTCTCTCAGAATGTAATTCTTCTGAGTCCATTAAGGGACTCACCCTGGAGAGAGACTTTATGAATGTAAGGCATGTGGGAAAACCTTCAGGGTTTTCATCACACTGCAGCCGGGTGTGGTGGTGCACGCTTGTAATCCCAGCATTCGGGAGGCTGAGACCGGAGAATCCGGGTTCGAGGCAAGCCTCACCTACCTAGTGAGTCACTCCACAACTTAGTGAGACCCAGTTTCAAAATAAAGAATAAAAAAATAGGGCTGGGGGTATAGCTCGGAGGTAGAATGCCCCTGAGTTCAATCCCCAGTACCGCAAAAAAAAAAAAAAAGAGTTCACACTGCAAAGAAACCTTATTAATGTGAATAATGTGGCAAAATCAATGTTTCTAGTTGTGTTCATGTACATGCAAAAACTCACACTGGAAAGAAACCCTATAAATGTAAGCAGTGTGGCAAAGCCTTCACAAAATGTAGTTTTTCATCTGTGAAAGGACTCACACTGGAGAGAAGCCATATGAATGTATGGGATGTGGGAAACCTTTCCCCAAATCTAGTTGTTTTTGAACACATGAAAGGGCTTACCAGAGTGAATTCCTATTTATAGAGTGTGGGGAATTCTTTCCAAAATATAGTTTCAAGTCCATAAAGGAAAATATTCACTTTGCTCTGAAACCCAAATCAAATATGAAAAGTTCTTTGTCAAGTTTAGTTCTTTTCAAGCACATAAAGAGATTTACACTGGAAAGAAATCTTATCATTGTATGCAATATTGGACATCCTTCACTCATTCAGCATTTTTAAAAGCACATAAAAGTGTTTCACACTATAGCAAAACTATGGATATATGCAATGTGGGAAAACCTTCATTTCTTTTGCAAAGGCTGGAGGACATATAATAGTATATAATGCAGATAAACCTTATTAATGTAACTTTTATAGAAAAGTCTGTAATTTTTCCAATTTATGTCTATGGCATGAAAATGCTTAATGAAGAAGAAAAGCTTGAAATGTACTATGGAAAAGGTTCTTTTTATGGTTTCAGTTGCTTGAAATACAAAATTAACTCTTAGTATAGTCAAGTGCTGTGAATGAAAGAAATGTGTAAAACCAACCCCGGTAGGGTAGCCTATGACTGTATTCCAAGCACTTGAGAGGCTGAGACAGGAGGATCACAGGTTCAAGGTCACCCTCAGCAATTCAGTGAGACTGTGAGCAATCTAATGAGATCCTGTTTCTAAATTAAAAATAAAAGGGCTGGTGGTGTTACTCATAGGCAGAACACTCCTGGATTCAATACCTAATACAAAGAAGAAGAAGAAGAAGAAGAAGAAGAAGGAGGAGGAGGAGGAGGAGGAGGAGGAGGAGGAGGAGGAGGGGGGAGGAGGAGGAAGGAAAATAAAAAGAAAGAAATATGAAAAAGCCTTCCAATTCTTATTTTCTTTCCAAACTGAGAAAGTCATCCTGGAGAAAGAATTATAATGAAAGAGCATCTCAGTCGGGCATGGTGGCGCACACTTGTAATCCCAGTACTTGGGAGGCTGAGACTGGAGGATCTGGGTTCGAGGCCAGCCTCAGCTACCTAGTGAGGCCCTTCTCAACTTGGTGACACCCTGTTTCAAAATAAAGAATAAAAAATAGGGCTTGGGGTATTGCTTGGAGGTAGAATGCCCCTGAGTTCAATCCCCAGTACCGCAAAAAAAAAAAAAAAAAAAAAAAAAAAAAAAAAAAAACACAAAAAA
>PVLC010049828.1:0-10303 GCA_004027655.1 Graphiurus murinus | reverse complement strand
GCCGGGCGTGGTGGCGCACGCTTGTAATCCCAGCATTCGGGAGGCTGAGACCGGAGGATCCGGGTTCGCGGCCAGCCTCAGCTACCTAGTGAGGCACTCTGCAACTTAGTGAGACTCGGTTTCAAAATAAAGAATAAAAAAAATGGGGCTGGGGGTATAGCTCGGAGGTAGAATGCCCCTGAGTTCAATCCCCAGTACCACCAAAAAAAAAAAAAAAAAAAAAAAAAAGACCCTGTCTCCAAATAAAAGTTTAAAAAATAAAGGGCTAGAGCCAGGCACGGTGATGCATGCTTGTAATCCCAGTACTTGGGAGACTGAGACAGGAGGATTGTGGGTTCAAAGCCAGCCTCAGCAACTGTGCAAGGCTCTCAGTAACCTAGTGAGACTCTGTTTCCAAATAAGAAATAAAATCGGGCTGGGCGTGTAGCTTGAAGATAGAATACTTCTAGGTTCAATCCCCAGTACCAAACAAAATAAAGAATAAAAAATAGGGCTGGGGGTGTAGCTCGGAGGTACAGTGCCCCTGGGTTCAATCCCCAGTATCGAAATAAATAAATAAACAAACAAACAAACGAATGAATGAATGGCTAGGAGTCGGGGGTGGTGGCACAGGCCTGTAATCCCAGTATTTGGGAGGTTGACACAGGAGGAACACATGTTTTGTTTTTGTTTTTGTTTTTTTGCGGTACTGGGGATGGAACTCAGGGGCATTCTACCTCCGAGCTACACCCCCAGCCCTATTATTTTTTTTTTTTATTCTTTATTTTGAAACCGAGTCTCACTACGTTGCGGAGTGCCTCACTAGGTAGCTGAGGCTGGCTGCAAACCCTCCGGTCTCAGCCTCCCAAATGCTGGGATTACAAGCATGCGCCACCATGCCCGGCTCCCAGCCCTATTTTTTATTCTTTATTTTGAAACAGGGTATCACTAAGTTGCAGAGGGCCTCACTAAACAGCTGAGACTGGCCACAAACCGAACCTGGATCCTCTGGTCTCTGCCTCCCAAATGCTGGGATTACAAGCCTGCGCCACCATGCCCAGCAGGATCACATGTTTGAAGCCAGTCTCAGCAGCTTAGTGAGGCTGTCATCAACTTGGTAATACCCTGTTTCTTTTTCTTTTTTTTTTTTTTTTTTTTGCAGTACTGGGGGTTGAACTCAGGGGCATTCTACCTCCGAGCTACACCCCCCAGCCCTATTTTTTTATTCTTTATTTTGAAACTGAGTCTCACTAAGTTGCGGAGTGCCTCACTAGGTAGCTGAAGCTGGCCACGAACCCGGATCCTCCAGTCTCAGCCTCCCGAATGCTGGGATTACAAGCATGCGCCACCACGCCTGGCTAAATACCCTGTTTCTAAATAAAAAATAAAATGGAGCCGGGTGTGGTGGCGCACGCTGGTAATTCCAGCATTCGGGAGGCTGAGACCAGAGGATCCGGGTTCGCAGCAAGCCTCAGCTACCTAGTGAGGCATTGTGCAACTTAGTGAGACTCGGTTTCAAAATAAAGAATAAAAAATAGGGCTGGGGGTGTAGCTTGGAGGTAGAATGCCCCTGAGTTCAATCCCCAGTACTGTAAAAAAAAAAGGGGGGGGGCTGGGGATGTAGCTCATAGGTAGAATGCCCCTGGGTTTAGTCCCCAGCACCACTAAAGAAATGAATAAATGGCTGGGGATATGGATCACTTGGTTTGCATGCATCAGATTCTTGGTTCAATCAACGGTAGCACAAAGAAAGAAGGGAAGAAATGAAGGAAGACATGCAAGTAAGTGATTTGTATGAAAATCAGATGAGGTACACACCTGTGTAGTGGCGCACACTTATAATCCCAGTACTTAGGGGACTGAGGAGGATCACAGGTTTGAGACTAGCATCCATACCTTACCAAGACCCTCAGCAACATAGTGAGACCCTGTTTCAAAATAAAAAGTGCTAGCTGGGCGTAATGGCACACTCTTGTAATCCCAGTACTTGAGAGACTGAGATAGGATCGAAGGTTCGCTGCCAGCCTCAACTACTTAGTGAGGCTTTCCACAACTTAGTGAGATCCTGTTTCAAAATAAAGAATAAAACATAGGGCTGGGGGTGTAGGGGTGTAGCTCAGAGGTAGAATGCCCCTGGGTTCAATCCCTAGTGTCTGTCTCTCTCTCTCTCTCTCTCTCTCTCTCTCTCTCTCTCTCTCTCACACACACACACACACACAGAACAAAAAGTGCTGGGCCCTTTTTGAAAATAAATGAAATAGTTCTAGGAGTGTTTCCCAGAGGTAGAATGCCCCTGGATTCAATTGCCAGTACCACGAAATAAATGAATAAAAAGAGCAAAGGGTGTAACTTGGAGGTAGAATGAACACTCATGGTTTCAAATGGACAGAAGGAGAGAGAAATAACACTGCCAGGTGTGGTGGCACACGCTTATAATCCCAGTACAAGGAGGTTGAGACAGAAGGATTGCAGGTTTGCAACCAGCCTCAGCAATTTAGTGAGGTTCTATTTCAAAATAAAAGGATAAATAGGGATAAGAGTTATAGCTCAGAGGTAGAACACCCCTCCAGTCTATCCCCAGCACCACAAAAATAACAAGAAGAAAGCATTGAGGCTTGAGATGTAGCTCAGTGGTAGATCTTTGCCTAGTGTATATGAGACTGAGTTTGATTCTTTAACACTAAACACACACACACAAAACTTGGACTAGCTGGGCGTGGTGGCACACACTTGTAATCCCAGCATTCGGGAGGCTGAGACTGGAGGATCCGAGTTCGCGGCCAGCCTCAGCTACCTAGTGAGGCACTCCGCAACTTAGTGAGACTCTATCTCAAAATAAAGAATAAAAAATAGGGCTGGGGGTGTAGCTCGGAGGTAGAATGCCCCTGGGTTCAACCCTCAGTACCACATAAAAAACAAACAAACAAAAAACACTTGGACTTGACTTTTTTCTTATGGGGTGGGAAAATCATAACTCAAAAATTTAAAGCTTAAGTAACAAGTAGAAAGATAGTTTTTGTTTTGTTTTGTACAGGGCATTGGACCCAGGGGCATTCTACCTCAGAGCTATACCTCCCATCCCTATTTTATCCATTTACTCATTTGTTTGTTTGTTTATTTACTTATTTATTTTGCAGTACTGGGGATTGAACCCAGGGGTATTCTACCTCTGAGCTACACTGTCAGCCCTTTTTATTTTTTGTATTGAAACGGTCTCACTGGGTTACTGAGAGTCTTGCTAAGGTGCTGAGGCTGTCCTAGAATCTGTGATCTTCTTGTCTCAGCTTCCCAAACCCTGAGATTTACAGGTTTGTGCCACCACATCTGGCTAGAAGTTACTTTTAGAAGTTTGATAAAAGCCGGTTGTGGTGGCGCATGCTTGTAATCCCAGCATTTGGGAGGCTGAGACCAGAGGATCCGGGTTCGCGGCCAGCCTCAGCTACCTAGTGAGACACTCTGCAACTTAGTGAGACCCGGTTTCAAAATAAAGAATAAAAAAATAGGGCTGGGGGTATAGCTTGGAGGTAGAATGCCCCTGAGTTCAATCCCCAGTAGTGCAAAAAAAAAAAAAAAAAAAAGAAGTTTGATAAAGCCGAGTGTGGTGTTGCACACTTGTACTCCCTGCACTTGGGAGGCTGAGACAGGAGGCTCACAGGTTTGAGAACAGCCTAAGCAAATAGTGAGATTTATCAACTTCGCAAGCCCCTGTTTCCAAATAAGAAATAAAACTGGGCTGGAGGTGTAGCTCAAAAGTAGAATATCTCTGGGTTCCATCCCCAGTACCACCACACACACATACAAAAAAAAGGTTTGGTATAGCTGGGCATGGTGGTGCACGCTTATAATTCTAGTACTTGGGAGGCTGAGACAGGAGTATCTCAGGTTCGAGAACAGCTTCAGCAATTTAGTGAGGCTCTCAGCAACCTAGTGAGACCCTGTTTCCAAATAAGAAGTAAAATCAGTCTGGGGGCATGGTGGTGCATGCTTGTAATCCCAGTACTTGGGAGACAGACAGGTAGATCACAGGTTCGAGGACAGCCTCAGCAAATACAGAGACTCATCAACCTAGCGAGACCCTGTTTCAAAATAAAAATAAAATAGAGCTGGGAGTGTATTTCAGAGGTAGAATGCCCTTGCATTCAATCCCAAGTACCATACAAACACACACACACACAAGTTTGATATACTGCCGGGTGTGGTGGCACATGCTTGTAATCACAGTATTTGGGAGGCTGAGACAGGGGGAATCACAGGTTCCTGGCCAGCCTCAGCTACTTTGTGAGGCCCTCTGCAATTTAGTGTGACCCTGTTTCAAAATAAAATTTTTAAAAAAAGCCGGGCGTGGTGATGCACGCTTGTAATCCCAGCATTCGGGAGGCTAAGACCGGAGGATCCGGGTTCGAGACCAGCCTCAGCTAACTAGTGAGGCACTCCGCAACTTAGTGAGACCCGGTTTCAAAATAAAGAATAAAAAATGGGGCTGGGGGTGTAGCTCGGAGGTAGAACGCCCCTGAGTTCAATCCCCAGTACCACAAAAAAAAAAAAAAAAAAAAATTAAAAAAAAAATCAGGCTGAGGCTATGGCTCAGAGGTAGAATGTCCCTGGGTTCAATGCCCAATACCACAAAAAATAAAAATAAAAAAATAATAATAAAAAAAATTGGAGCCGGGCGTGGTGGCGCACGCTTGTAATCCCAGCATTTGGGAGGCTGAGACCGGAGGATCCGGGTTCGAGGCTAGCCTCAGTGACCTAGTGAGGCCCTCCACAACTTAGTGAGACCCGGTTTCAAAATAAAGAATAAAAAATAGGGCTGGGGGTGTAGCTCAGAAGTAGAACGCCCCTGAGTTCAATCCCTAGTACCGCCAAAAAAAGAAAAAAAATTGGTATAGCTGTAGTGTGGTGGTACACACATGTAATCCCAGTACTTGGGAGGCTGAGAAAGGAAGATCGAAGATTTGAGTACATCCTCAGCAATTTAATGAGACCCTGTTTCAAAATAAAAAGCAAGCTGCAGTTGGGCATGGCGGTGCACACCTGTAATCCCAGGCTGAGATAGGAAGATAGGTTTGAAGACAGCCTCAGCAATTAAGTGAGACCCTGTTTCAAAGAATAGAAAAAAAAATAGGGCTGGTAGTGTACCTCAAAGGTAGAATACCCTGGGTTTCATCCCCAAAACCACACACACACACACACACACACACACACACACAAAGAAGTTTGGTATAAAGCCGGGCTTGGTGATACATGCTTGTAATCCCAGCATTTGGGAGGCTGAAACCAGAGGATCCGAGTTCGCGGCCAGCCTCAGATGCTTAGTAAGGCCCTGTTTCCAAATAAAGAATAAAAAAATAGGGCTGGAGATCGGAGGTAGAATGCCCCCAGGTTCCAACCCCAGTACCACACACACACACACACAAAGTTTGGTATATATCCTTCAAAACACATTTCTATGCATTTGTAAATATATATTAGCATACAACATGTAGAGATATAGAAAGTCTCAGCAGAAGCCGGGCGTGGTGGTGCACGCTTGTAATCCTAGCATTTGGGAGGCTGAGACCCGAGGATCCGAGTTCGCGGCCAGCTTCAGCTACCTAGTGAGGCCCTCTGCAACTTAGTGAGACCCTGTTTCAAAATAAAGGATAAAAAATAGGGCTGGGGGTGTAGCTCGGAGGTAGAATGCCTCTGGGTTCAATCCCCAGTACCGCAAAATAAATAAATAAATAAAAAGTCTCAGTAGATACCTACGTACCATTTGGAGGTTTTTTTTTTGTTTTGTTTTGTTTTTTTTTTTTCTGGATAATTTGGAGTCCTTCAAGCTACATCCCCAGCCTGGTTTTATTTCTTATTTGGAAACAAAGTCTAAGTTGATGAGTCTCACTATTTGCTGAGGCTGTCCTTGAACCTGTGATCCTCCTGTCTCAGCCTCCCAAGTACTGGGATTACAGGCATGTGCCACCATGCCCAGTTTATTTTTAAGTTTTGAAACAGGATCTCACTAAGTTGCAGAGGGCCTTACTAAGTTGCTGAGACTGGCTGTGAACCTGCAATCCTTCTGTCTCAGCCTCCCAAGTACTGGGATTACAGGTATGCACCACTATGCCCAGCTTTATTTTTTTATTTTTTGCGATACTGGGGATTGAACTCAGGGGCAGTCTACCTCCGAGCTATACCCCCAGCTCTATTTTTTTATTCTTTATTTTGAAACAGGGTCTCACTAAGTTGCAGAGTGTCTCACTAGGTAGCTGAGGCTGGCCTTGAACCCAGATCCTCCGGTCTCAGCCTCCCAAATGCTAGTATTACAAGCGTGCGCCACCATGCCCGACTCTATTTTTTTATTTTTATTTTACTTTATTTTTGTGATGCTGGGGATTGAACCCAGGGGCATTCTACCTCTGAGCTACATTCCAGCCCTGTTTTATTTCTTATTTTGAAACAGAGTCTCACTAAGTTCCAGAGGGCCTTTCCAAGTTTCTGTGGCTGCCTGTGAACCTGCAATCCTCCTGTCTCAGCCTCCGAAGTACTGGGATTACAGACATGCACCACTATGCCTGGTTTTATTTTTTGTTTTTGAAACAGGGTCTTGCTAAATTGCTCAGAGCCTCGCTAAGTTACTGAGGCTGGCCTCAAACCTAGGCAAGTTTTCCCTCTCCTTCCTTACCCCCTCCTTTTTTTTTTTTTTTTTTTTTTTTGCGGTACTGGGGATTGAACCCAGGGGTCTTCTACCTCCGAGCTATAGCCCCAGTCCTATTTTTTATTCTTTATTTTGAAACAGGGTCTCACTAAATTGCGGAGGGCCTCACTAAGTAGCCGAGGCTGGCCAGGAACACGGATCCTCCAGTCTCAGCCTCCCAAGTACTGGGATTACAAGCATGCGCCACCACACCTGGCTTTCCCCTCCGTTTTTTTTTTGTTGTTGTTGTTGTTTTTTTTGGATGTACCAGGGGTTGAACCCAGGGTTTTGCCTGTGCTATGTAAGCAACATTACCTTAAGGTAAACTCATAGTTCTCTTTTTATTTTGTGTTGAGACAAGGTCTCACTACTAAGTTTCCAGGGATGGCCTTGAACTTGCCATCCACCTTCCTCAGCCTAATGAGTCACTAAGTTTGCCATGTCCTGCTCCCTCAGTTTTTTCTTTCATTTGTAATTCTAGTACTTGGGAAGCTGAGACTGGAGGATCGCAGGTTTGTGGCCAGCCAGCCTCAGCTACTTAGGGAGCCCTCCACAACTTAGTGAGACCCTGTTTCAAAATAAGGAATAAAAAACAGGAAGCTGGGCATGGTGGCGCACACTTGTAATCCTAGCATTTGGGAGGCTGAGACTGGAGGATCCGGGTTCGAGGCCAGCCTCAGCTGCTTAGTGAGGCCCTCTGCAATTTAGTGAGACCCTGTTTCAAAATAAAGAATAAAAAAATAGGGCTGGGGCTATAGCTCGGAGGTAGAATACCCCCTGGTTCCATCCCCAGTACCACACACACACACACACACACACACAAATGGGGGTGGGGGTGTAACTTGGAGGTAGAATGCCCCTGGGTTCAACCTTTAGTACCAAATAAATACATAAATAATAAATAAATACTTTTATTGGGCCAGGCATGGTAGCATATGCCTGTAATCCCAGTACTCGGGAGGCTGAGACAGGAGGATTGCAGGTTCGAGACCAGTCTCAGCAAGTAGTAAGACTCTTATCAACCTAGGGAGACCCTATTTCCAAATAAGAAATAAAAATCGGTTTGGGGGTATACCTCAAAGGTAGAATGACTCTGGGTTGAATTCCCAGTATAACAAAAATGAATTAAAAATACGGCTGGAGCTGTATCTTGTAGGTACAATGCCGCTGGGTTCAATCCCTGGTACCACCAAAATAAATAAGTAAATCAAATTTTTTAAAAATTCAAAGAAAACTAAAATAGGGCTGGGAAGCTTGGTGGCACACACCTATAATCCGTGTATATGGGAGGTTGAGACAGGATCAGGGCGGGTTCAAGGACAGCCTCAGCAAGCAGTGAGACTCTCATCGACCTAGTGAGACCCTGTTTCCAAATAAATAAAATTGCATGGTGGCTCACGCTTATAATCCCAGCATTTGGGAGGCTGAGACTGGAAAATCCGGGTTCTCGGCCAGCCTCAGCTGCTTAGTGAGGCCCTCTGCAACTTAGTGAGACCCTGTTTCAAAATAAAGAATAAAAAACAGGGTTGGGGCTGTAGCTCGGAGGTAGAATGCCCCCAGGTTCCATCCCCAGTACCACAAAAAATAAAATAAAATTGAGCTGGGGGTGTATCTTGGAGGTAGAATACCCCTGGATTCAATCACCAGTGCCACAAAAAGAAAAAAATAGTTCCTTTTTAGCCAGGCATGGTCCCACAAGCTTGTAATTTCAGTACTTGGGAGGCTGAGATAGGAAGATGGCAGTTTTTTGGCCAACCTCAGCAATTTAGGGAGATCCTCTGCAATTTAGTAAACCCTGTTTGAAAATAAAAGAATAAAATTGGGCTGGGGAGATGTAGCTCAAAGGTATGCCCCTGGGTTCCATCCCCAGTACCACACACACAAAAAATTCTATTTTCCTAGGCATAGTGGCTCACACTTGTAATCTCAGTACTTACTTGGGAGGCTGAGACAGGAGGATCGCAGGTTCAAAGACAGCCTCAGCAAATAGTGACACTCTCATCAACCTAGTGGAACCCTGTCTCAAAATAAAAATAAAATAGGGCTAGGGGTTTAGCTCAGAGGCAAAATGCCCCTGGGTTCAATCTCCAGTACCACACACACAAAAAAGAAATTATAAAACCAAAATAGGGCTGGAGGTGTAGCTCAGAGGTAGAACACTTCTGGGATCAATTCACATTACCACACACACAAAAAAAGAAATTCCTTTATAGCCAGGTGTGAAGGCGCATACCTGTAATCCCAGTACTTGAAGGCCAAGACAGGAGGATCACAAGTTCAAAGCCAGCCTTAGCATCTTAGCAAGACTTGTTTCAAAAAAAAAAAAAAAAAAAAACACATTTAAAAAGGGCTAAGAGGAGCCAGGCGTGGTGGCGCACGCTTGTAATCCCAGCATTTGGGAGGCTGAGACCAGAGGATCCGGGTTCGCAGCCAGCCTCAGCTACCTAGTGAGGCTCTCTGCAACTTAGTGAGACCCTGTTTCAAAATAAAGAATAAAAAATAGGGCTGGGGGTATAGCTTGGAGGTAGAATGCCCCTGAGTTCAATCCCCAGTACCGCAAAAAATTAAAAAATTTAAAAAGGGCTAGCCAGGCGTGGTGGCGCACGCTTGTAATCCCATTATTCGGGAGGCTGAGACCGGAGGATCCGGGTTCACGGCCAGCCTCAGCTACCTAGTGAGGCACTCTGCAACTTAGTGAGACTCGGTTTCAAAATAAAGAATAAAAAATAGGGCTGGGGGTATAGCTCGGAGGTAGAATGCCCCTGAGTTCAATCCCCAGTACCGCCAAAAAAATAAAAAATAAATAAATAAAAAGGGCTAAAGCCAGACATGGTGGCACATGCTTGTAATCCCAGTACTTGAGAGGCTAAGACAGGAAGATTGCAGGCCAACCTCAGCTACTTACACCCTCCACAACTTAATGAAATTCTGTTTCAAAATAAAGAATAAAAAATAGAACTGGCAGTGTAGGTCAAAGGTAGAATGCCCCTGGGTTCAATCCCCAGTACAGCTAAAAATAAAAATAAATAAATATAATAATAAATAAAAATAAAAAGGGGCTAGGAGCAGGCAAGGGTGGTGGCACATGCTTGTAACCCTAGTACTTGGGAGGCTGAGACAGGAGGATGGCAGGTTCAAGGACAGCCTCAGCAAATAATGAGACTCATCAAACTAGCAGGACTCTGTTTCAAAATAAAACTAAAAAATAGGGCAGGGGTTGTATCTCAGAGGTAAAATGCCCATGGGTTCAATTCCCAGCAACACACACAGACACACACACACAGGGCTGGGTGTGCAGCTCGAGGTAGAATACCCCTGAGTTCAACCCCTAGTATCAAAATAAAAAAAAAAATGTTATCAAGCTGGGCTTGGTGGTGCACGCTTGTAATCCTAGCATTTGGGAGGCTGAGACCGGAGGATTCCTGTTCACGGCCAGCCTCAGCTACCTAGTGAGGCCCTCCCAGCTTAGTGAGACCCTGTTTCAAAATAAAGAATAAAAAATAGGGCTGGGAGCCGAGCGTGGTGGCGCACGCTTGTAATCCCAGCATTCGGGAGGCTGAAACCAGAGGATCCGGGTTCGCGGCCAGCCTCAGCTACCTAGTGAGGCACTCCGCAACTCAGTGAGACTCTGTTTCAAAATAAAGAATAAAA
>PVLC010049827.1:0-10311 GCA_004027655.1 Graphiurus murinus | reverse complement strand
GGCTGGCCTGGAACTTGAGATTCTCCTATCTCAACCTCCCAAGTACTGGGATTACAGGCATGCACCATTGTGCCCTAGCTGGTAGTTTTTTGCTGTTGTTGCTGGTGACGGTGGTTTTTTGGCACTGGGGACTGAACCCAGGGTCATTCTGCCTCTAAGCTATACCCTCAGCCCTATTTTATTTTGAAACATGGTCTCACTCAGTTGCTGAGGCTGGTCTTGAACCTGCAACCCTTCTTTCAGCCTCCCAAGTACTCAGATTACAGACATGCACCACCATGCCCAACTTGGTAGTTTTTTTGTTTGTTTGCTTGCTTTATTTTGAAAGTGTCTTGCAAATTGCTGAGGCTGGCCTCAAACATGCAGTCCTCCTGTCTCAGCCTCCCAAGTACTGAGATTACAGGAGTGCACTACCATACCCAGTTTAGTAGTTTGTTTTAACCAAGGTTACTTTGACTGTAACTGAGATGGGACTTGAACCCAGATTTCACCAACGAACAATAGCCAATATAAAATACTAAGGCCCCGTCATCAAGCTGATCTTGGGAAGTCTCCTGTGACCTCACAGCATTGACACCAGCCTTCCGGACCTAGCTCAGGCCAGGCTTCCTGATTTCCTTCTGCAATGGAGAGGAGTCATTTAGGCTGGGATGGCTAAGGGCAGTGTTTGGCAGAAGGAGCAAAAATCTTACAGATGAGGGAGAGAGTTATAAATTGCTTCAGATAATTCCCACCTGCCCCCAAATATTAAGATCCAAGCTGGGTGTGGTGACACACACACATGTAATACCAGCAACTTGGGAAAATTGAGTCTGTAAGTTCAAAACCAGCCTAGGTAATTTAGTGAGAGACCTCTTTTCAAAATAAAACAAAAAGGGTTGGGATAACGCACTTTTATAAAATAAAAGTGGTTAGTGCTTAGTTGTAGAGTGCTTGCCTAGCATGTGCAAAGCCCCGGGTTTGAACTTCACCACTGTGTATGCGCACACATACACACACACAGTCAATGTCATGCCAAACAAAGACTAAGAAATTGTCACAGATTAGGAAAGATGTGACAACTAAATGTAACTGGGTGTCCTGGACTGGATCCTGGAACAGAGAAAGGCAATTAGTGGAAAAAATAACGAAATCTGCCGGGCGGTGGTGGCGCATGCTTGTAATCCCAGCATTCAGGAGGCTGAGACCAGAGGATCCGGGTTCGAGGACAGCCTCAGCTACCTAGTGAGGTACTCCACAACTTAGTGAGACTCGGTTTCAAAATAAAGAATAAATAATAGGGCTGGGGGTATAGCTCGGTGGTAGAATGCCCCTGAGTTCAATCCCCAGTACCGCAAAAAATAAATAAATAAATAACGAAATCTGAATAAAGTCTTTGTAATATTGTGCCAATGTTAATTTCTTGTTTTAATAAGTAGACCATGTTTGTGTAAAATGTTAACATTAGGGGAAGCTAGATGAAGAATACAGAATTCTCTATCATCTTTGCAACTTCTCTGTAAATCTAAAATTATTTGAAATAAGATTTTTTTAGCTGGGCGTGGTGGCACAAGCTTGTAATCCCAGTACTTGGGAGGTGAGACAGGAGGATCACAGATTCACGGCCAGCCTCAGCAACTTAGAGAGGCCCTCAGCAACTTAGTGAGACCTTGTTTCAAAATAAAAAAATAAAAATAGAGCTGGGGGTGTAGATCAGAGGTAGACTGACCCTGGGTTCAATCCCCAGAACCACCAAAAACAAAAAACAACAACGTCAGCTTCTCGTTGATCATAAAGTGAAAGTCAAGCTCGTCATCAAAGTCCACAAGACTTCATCTAATCTTTTAAAAAAAAATTTATTTGTGCATTATAATTGTATATAATAGTGAGATTTATTGTGACATATTTATACATGCACAAAACATAAAACACCTCCTCTTTCCTTCCCCTGCTCCCTTCCTCTGTTCTAGTAGTCTGCCTTCCACTTTCTTTTTTTGGTACTGGGGCTTGAACCCAGGGGTGTTCTACTCCTCGACTCCCCTCTCCCTGGCTCAGTCCTTCTTACTCTCCAGGTTTTATCTGGAGTGTCACCTCCCCAAAGAGGCCTTTCTGGGCTGCTCTGATATCTCTGTCCTGAGCTTTTCCTTTACTGTGTTTAAGTCAATTTGCAATTATATACACATGCTCATTTACTTTATTTACTATCTGTCCTAGCTTCTTCAAGGGTAGTTTTATTTGCTTCTATATCTGCAGATTTTAGACATTACCTCACACATTGGTTATCAATACTTTTCTCTTTTTGTTTTTAATGAATGGATTGATCCCTCCATTGATGAACATTTACTTTGCCTCCAGATTTTCACTCTCATAGCCACAGGGGCAAACAACTTGGTTGGTATCCATCCTTGGTTTTTGTTTGCTGCCCCAAGTTTGTTTCCCAGGTTCAGTTGTGACTCAGGGAAGAATAATCCTACTCACAACTGCAGGGATGAACCTGGAAGAGTCTAATCAAATCACAGGTGCCCCTGTTCCCTTTGCTGGTGGTTGGTTCATGCTCAGACCTGTGATGCAGTGCTGGCAAACGGGATGTGAGGGAAATCTGCTGGGAGGATACTGCAAAAGGTTCTTCATTCTAAAGATGAGAAATAGCCGGGCGTGGTGGCGCACACTTGTAATCCCAGCATTTGGGAGGCTGAGAGTGTAGGATCCGGGTTCATGGCCAGCCTCAGCTACCTAGTGAGGCACTCCGCAACTTAGTGAGACTCAGTTTCAAAATAAAGAATTAAAAATAGGGCAGGGGGTATAGCTCGGAGGTAGAATGCCCCTGAGTTCAATCCCCAGTACCGCAAAAAAAATAAATAAATAAATAAAAAATAAAAAATAAATAAATAAAGATGAAAAACTGGGGCCAGGGCTGTAGCTCAGTAGCTCAATGGTAGAGCACTTACCTGGTATATGCAATGCCCTGGGTTCAGTTCCCAGCATGAGGGGGGGAAAAAGGAGGGAAAAATAAGAAAAAATGAACACCATGAATCACCTTCTTGTGACACTAGAATTGCAGCCTTCCTAATGCCATGAGGGAGCTAGTCCGAGGATAAAGGCCAAAACTGGATGGCATAGGGGGAAATAATCTGTGATATCACTGAGCTGCCTAATTAGCCAACCATGTAGGAATTATACTTGGAGTCTTGTTATATAAGGGGATGAATCTTTCTTAAAATTTAAGCTAGTTTGAGCCAGATAATTTTTGTGACTTGCAATCAAAAAGTGTCCTAGCTAATGGAACTGCTACATTTTCTACTTTTTTTTTTGGTCCTGGGGATGGAACCCAGAAGCATTCTACCTCAGAGCTACACTCTCAGTCCTTTTAAATTTTCATTTTGAGACAGGGTCTGCTGAGTTGCTGAGAATCTCGATAAGTTGCTGCAGCCAGTCTTGTCTTGAACCTGTGCTCCTCCTGTCTCACCTTTTTTTTTTTTTTTTTTTTTTTCAGTACTGGGGATTGAACTCAGGGGCATTCTACCTCCAAGTTATACCCCCAGCCCTATTTTTTATTCTTTATTTTGAAACAGGGTCTCACTAAATTGCGGAGGACCTCACTAAGCAGCTGAGGCTGGCCGCGAACCTGGATCCTCCGGTCTCAGCCTCCCAAATGCTGGGATTATAAGGGTGTACCACCATGTCTGGCTCTGTCTCGGCTTCTTAAGTGCTGGGATTATAGGTGTGTGCCATCACTCCCAACTCATTCTCTACTTCTTTACAAATCTGATGTTTAGAAATACCAAGTTGGAAAGGCCTTAAGAAGTTATCTTATTTCATGATTTTATATATATATATATATATATATATATATATATATATATATATATATATATAGTGTAGTTTTTTATATATGTCATTCATACCTCAATACAGTTACTGAAAAAGTCACCTTAACTATAACCTCAAGTGTGCAAGTACAAGTCACCATTTTCAACCCTTTCTCAGAGTTTCCTTGGAGCCATGTCACAAAGTCATGTCTAAAATGGGTCAGTGAAGCCAGGTGCAGTGGTTCATACCTGTAATCCTAGGACTTGGAAGCCTGAGACAAGAGGATCACTGGGTCACTGCCAGCCTCAGCAACTTAATGAGCCCCTCGGTAACTTAGTGAGACCCCATTTCAAATTTTAAAAAAATAAAATAGGACTGAAGATGTAGCTCAGAGGTAAAACACACCTGGGTTCAATTCCTAGTACCCCCCCGCCACTACACACACACACCAGAGCTGGGGGTGTGACTCACAGGTAGAATAGAATGCCCCTGGATTTAATTCCCAGTACCCCATCTCCAAAAAAAAAAAAAAAAGTCAGTGTTTTGTTGTTGTTGTTGTTGTTGTTGTTGTTGTTGTTTTAATTTGGTTTTATGTTTTTGTTTCTGTGTTTTGGTACTAGGGATTGAACTTGGAGCATTCTACCTCCCAGCTATACCCTCAGCCCTTTCTATTTTGAAACAGGGTCTCACTAAGCTGCTGAGGCTGGCCACGAACTTGTGATCCTCCTGTCTCAGCCTCCCAAGTACTGGTTACAGCGGTGCTCCATCATGCCCAGCTTTAGTGATTGTTTGGTAGACAGTCCAGCTCTATATAGTTGCCTGTAACATTCACAGTTTGGCAACTAGCTTGCCTGTTGGTAGTAGCTGTTTCCACTTTCTGGTAGAAGAAATGTAGTAGGAAATATGGGGATTTTCGAAGTGTATCCTATTCATTTACTTAACAATTCCTTTTTTCTAAAAATGGGGAGGGGGGTGAGATACAGAGCTACAACTCCTAAAATCTTCCAAAGTAGATCACATGGAATGTTGTCTCCAAAATCAAAATCATGTTTTCTTTGTAATTCCAGGAAGGAGAAGGGAAGTCAGATCTTAAATAGGTCCCAAATTAGAAACAGCGCCCCCCCCCCCCCAAGCTACACAGCCCAAGTCTTTCTCTTGTGGACTTTCAGACTGGAGCCCTGCCAAAAATGTGAGCAAGAATTTGGCCCATTGTTACTTTAAATATCCTGTGTCGCAGGCCATCTAGGAATGTCTAAGTATGGGAATTTTCCTTCTGAGGTCTGAGATGCAGATATAAATAACTCATTTGTGAGATTCTGTCTCCATCCTGCCTCCCCTAGCTTCAGTGGCCATGAATAAGCCAGCCTTGTAAATAATGGTCACCAGCCCTCTCCGCGGTGAGGACAGTGGTAATGCATTGGGGCATTTTCCCCAACTCTCCAACAATAACCTGGGTGCCATGCCAGCTGGGGAGCAGCCAATCCCGAGGCCTCCCCAAACTTCTCTTGCAAGGCAGTCTGGGAGATGATGGCTGGTACAAGCTCGTATTTCTGCTGGCTTGGATGGGAAGAGAGCTTGACCCTTGTCCTGACCACTCCTCCCTCCAAGCTGGTCTCCCGGAGCCAGTCTCTGTGATTCGTGGCCTGCTGGAAGCGGTTTGTAGCAATCTTCCCTTCTAGCTCTGATTTCCCCAAGTTCTCTGGCTTGGAGGTTACAAATAAACCAAATGGCCTGCTCTGAAACCAAAGGATCACTCATCACCCCACTTTTCTCATCAGGCATGACCCAAAGCTGTGTGTGGAGGGTGACTGTGGTGTGACCACACAAGGACACCCTTCTGTCCTGCCCAAGTTTGAATATTGCCCCCCACCTTCTTTTTCTCCTCTTCCTCTATGCTGCTAAGAAGCCTGTTGGCATGAGATAGTCATGTCATGATAGTCTTTTTTGTGTGTGGGGGGGTAGTTTACTGGCTATTGAACTCAGAGGCATTCTACCTCTGAACTACACTCCCAGCTCTACTTTATTTCTCATTTTATTTATTTTATTGTGTATGGTACTGAGGATGGAACCCAGAGGCATTCTATCTTCAAGCTACACCCCCAGCCCAATTATTTATTTGGAAATAGGGTTTCACTAGATTGCTGAGAGCCTCACCAAGTTGCCAAGGTTGGCTTTGAACTTGCAATTCTCCTAGCTCAGCCTCCCAAGTACTGGGATTACAGGTATGTACCACCATGCCCTGCTCCATGTCAAGATACTTTTTGCATCTGTGACAATGGAATTCACCATAGAGTTTAAGCATCAGAGGATCTGGGTTCACATCTCAGCTGGGCTGCACAGGTGCCACGTGACGTGTAAACACACATCAGAAAGTCTCCCTGAGGCGCCGTCTGGTCACCTGGACAGTGGTGACCGCAGGGATCTACTGCATATGGTTTTCTTTTGGGATAGGGGAGTACTGAAGATTAGACCTGGGGGCATTCTGCCTCCAAGCTATACACCCCAAGCCCTTTTTTATTTCTTATTTTGAAACAGGGTCTCACTAAGTTGCTGAGGCTCTCCCTAAATTGCTGAGACTGGCCTCAAATTTACAATCCTCCTGTCTCAGCCTCCCAAGTACTGGGATTACAGGCATGTGCCACCATACCCTGCTTCACGTGGCTTCTTGGTAGGAGTTAACACAGCCTTTTCCATGAAGTGGGAACTCAATAAATGAAAGAAGACATAGAACAGAGAGAAGAGGGAAAAGTGATGAGTAGAGAAACAGGGCAGACAGAGAGAACCAGGGACATGGCCAGTGGCAGAGGGTAGGAGGCAAACAGCACAGATGTAGAGAGACTGGGAGGTAGAGTCAGGGGGACTCGAGAAGCTCCTGAGAGGAAAAGGCAGCACAACACTGCTGCTTCTCCTGATACAGGATTGGCAAAGCTCTGTCGCCCCTGTCTTGTCCTGGGAGTGGAGTCAGGCTGAATGTTTAATCCAGAGCCCTCACTAGGTGACAGAAGTTCCACAGCCACTGAAGGGAAAGCATCACATGAGGTTCTTTTCCAGCAGGCAGAGATCTCACAAGGGGCAAAGGCCATGCTTACTGAGCAGCCTTCCGTGGCTCTGCTGCGAGCAGCCTGTCCATGCCATTGGCAGAGGGCCTAGGGTGTGCCGGGCACAGGCCTGGGCTCTGGGCTATGCAGTAAGCAGGACCATCACGGGCAGCACTTTTGTCCTAGAGGGAAGGAGGCAGAGGAAAATCGTGTAAGAAATAAATGTTCAGAATAATTTTGGAGAGTGAAAAATGCTACCAAGAAATTAAATCTGGAGACGGGTAAGTAGAGAATGACCCAGGTGGTGGTTGGGTGGCCTCTCCGAGGAAGCGCCAAGAGAAATGCAAGGTCTGAGCCTTGGGATAAAGAAATGGCTCTCCCTCGCATGCCTCCCAGGACCTGGTCCTCGAGTCCATGCAGGGAAACACATGGACTTGCATATGTGTATACCTTAAAGCTGGCAAAGATGCCGGTCGTGGTGGCGCACGCTGGTAATCCCAGCATTCGGGAGGCTGAGACCAGAGGATCTGGGTTCGAGGCAAGCCTCAGCTACCTGGTGAGACACTCCACAACCTAGTGAGACTCGGTTTCAAAATAAAGAATAAAAAATAGGGTTGGGGGTGTAGCTTGGAGGTAGAACCGCAAAAAAAAAAAAAAAAAAAAAAAAAAAACTGGCAAAGAAAAATCTTCTGAGGGGACAAGCTCAGAAAGTCCCATGCTTTTCAGAACTAAAGACATGCCCCTCCAGGGCAGTGACTTGAGCAGGAAGGGGCCCTGGGCCCTCCAGGGAGGGGACTGCAGACAAATGGCCCAGATAGAGATCTTCCTTCTGTGCGGTCTCCTTCCTAATGACAGTGCCTCCCTCTGCTTCCCCTGAGCTCAGGGGAACTTCACACCCCAGCCCCCCAGGCTCTGACTGTCCCCTCCCAGGCCTTCTCCAGGGGCCACCAGGACTTTAATCTATACACAAAGAAATGCCTGGGGTTGGAGTGGGGGTGGGGTCAAGGGGAGGCAGATAGAGGTCAAGGCAGGAAGCCTCCTCCAGACCAGGAGCACTAGTGGAGTCCAAACTGCCGCTCTTTAGGTCAAAGCTGCCAAAACAAAGTTAAAGGTGTAAAAACAAAGTGAGAAGGTCACACAGCCAGGGCCTGTTTCTGAAACCCTGGGGTGGGTGGGTTGTGAAAGCACTCCAGAGGCAGCCAGGGCAACAGCAGATGCCTGAGGTTACAAAGGGAGTTCGGGAAGGGCAGAGTCCCCAGCACGTTCACCCATTCATGCGCTTGCATTTTTATATGTTTTAAACAAGCCCAAGTCTCCACTTTCTCTCCCATCTCAGTAAAGATTTAACTCCTTTCCCCATCTTAGTAAAGATTTTAACATACCCAGTTGCTCAGGCCAAAAATCTTGGGCTCATTCTTGACTTCTGTGCCCTGCCTTATATCTGATCCAGCAGTAAAATCACATTGAAAATTATCTTATTGCTTTTTTGTGTGTGTGGTACTGGGGACTGAACCCGGGGGGCATTCTACCTTCGAGCTATACCCCCAGTGCTATTTTATTTTTATTTTGAAACAGGGTCTTGCTAGGTTGATAAGAGTCTCACTACTTGCTGAGGCTATCCTCAAACTTGTGATCCTCCAGTCTCAACCTCCCAAGTACTAGGACTATAGGCATCTGCCACCATGCCTGGCTCACATAGAAAATTAAAGATACACATTTAGGTCCAGAATCTGATGGCTTCTTACCACTTCCACCAAAACAGGTGGAGAATCCAATCAGTTCTCACCTCCTTCAAACCAGTTACCATCCTCTCACCCCTGTTATTATTATTATTAATTTTTTTTTGCGGTATTGGGGATTGAACTCAGGGGCATTCTACCTCCGAGTTATACCCCCAGCCCTATTTTTTATTCTTTATTTTGAAACCGCGTCTCACTAAGTTGTGGAGTGCCTCACTAGGTAGCTGAGGCTGGCCGCGAACTCGGATCCTCCGGTCTCAGCCTCCCGAATGCTGGGATTACAAGCATGCGCCACCATGCCCGGCTCTGTTATTCTTAATAAGCTGCCTCCGACACCCCTACTGGCAGTTCTCTGCACAGCAGCCCCGGAGGAATTGACTGGGAACATCTACCAGCTGGGTGGCCTTGAGCAGGTTGCCTCTCCCCTCTGCATTTCCGCCTCTGCTGCTGAAAGAGGGAGAAAGTAACAGTACCTTCCTCCTGAGATACCCTGAGGTAAGTCCTGACTTTGAAGAGTGCCTGGCATGTAGTCCTACTATTAGGATTTGTCTGATTTCACTCCGGTGCTGCATTGTAACTATTTAACAGTCCTCTCTTTTCCCTAGATTGAGTGCTACCTGAAGGTGAGAACCATACCAAACCCCCCACCCACCCCACTTCTTTTTCACTTTAAAATTCTCTTTAGGCTGCCTGTGGTGCATGTCCCTAATCCAGTACCTGGGAGGCTGAGACAGGACGATCATAAGTTTGAGGCCAAAGTAGGCAACTTGGTGAGACTTTGGCTCAAAATAAAATAAAATAAAACGAGCTGGGGATGTAGCTTAATGGCAGAGTGCCCCTGTGTTCAACCCCCAGTAGAGTAAAACAGAACAGAAAAGCCATCCCAAACCCACCATCTAAAGTTGTCATCTTGGTCCGTGAGGCTCCATATGATTTGTCCCTGACTATCTCCTCTGCCTCCCTTTCCTCTTAGTTGCTTCCTTCCTGCCACACATGGCCTTGCCCAACCCCCCTCCTTACCCCCAGTACTAGGGATGGAACCAGGGGCCAATCACATGCTAGGCAAGTACTCTAGAACTAACTCTAGCACTGAGCTATATCCCCAGCCCTTTTTCATTTTTTTATTTTGAGACAGGGTCTCTCTAAATGGCCCAGATTGACCTCAAACTTGCCATCCTCCTGCCTCGGCCTCCTGAGTAAACTGGGATTACAGGTGTGTGCCACCAAGCCTGGCTATGTAAGGCACTTTGCATATTATATATGCTCAGTTCAGCTCTCAAAATCGTTATCACGACTACATTCTCATTTTTTTTAAATTTATTTATTTTATTTATTTATTTATTTATTTTTTTGCCGTACTGGGGATTGAACTCAGGGGCATTCTACCTCCGAGCTATACCCTCAGCCCTATTTTTTATTCTTTATTTTGAAACAGGGTCTCACTAAGTTGTGGTGTGCCTCACTAGGTAACTGAGGCTGGCCGAGAACCCGGATCCTCCAGTCTCAGCCTCCCAAGTACTGGGATTACAAGCGTGTGCCACCACACCCGGCTCCTGTTTTATTTCTTAGTTGGAAAAAGGGTCTCAATAAGTTGCTGAGAGCCTCTCGAGCACTGGAGATTGAACCCAGGAGTGATTTGCCATTGAGCTATATCCCCATTTCTTTTTTTCTTTTTATTATTTTTGTTTTCTTGGGGTATTTTTTTTGTTTGTTTTTTTTTTGGTTTTTTTTTTTTTTTTTTTTTT
>PVLC010049826.1:0-10305 GCA_004027655.1 Graphiurus murinus | reverse complement strand
CGTGGTGGTGCACGCTTGTAATCCCAGTACTTGGGAGGCTGAGATTGGAGCATCTGTTTTGTGGCCAACCTCAGCTACTTAGTTAGGCTCTCCTAAACTTAGTGAGACCCTGTTTCAAAATAAAGAATTAAAAAATAGGACTGGGGGTGTAGCTTAGAGGTAGAATACCCCTGGGTTCAATCCCTAGTACCGCCCCCCCCAAAAAAGAAATTGTTTCCTCCAGCTGAGAGTGGTGGTGCATGCCTGTAATTCCAGTACTTAGGAATCTGAGACAGGAGGATCACAAGTTCAAGGACAGCCTCACCAAATTAGGCCCTCAGTAACTTAGTTGAGACCCTGTTTCAATAAAAATAATAAGCTGGGCCTGTTGGCACACGCTTGTATTTGCAGTACTTGGGAGGCTGAGACAGGAAGATGCAGGTTTGCAGCCAGCCTCAGGAATTTAGGCCCTCTGCAACTTAGTGAGACCATTTCAAAATAAACAGGGTGTAGCTCAGAGGTAGAATGTCCCTGGGTTCAATCCCTGGTACCACAAAAATAATAAATAATAATAATAGGGCTGGGGGCATAGCTCAGAGGTAGAATGCCCCTGGATTCAATCACAAGACCAAAAAAAAAAAATTGTTCCCTTTTTTGTTTTTTGTTTGTTTGTTTTTGTTTTGTTTTTAGTACTAGAGATGGAACCCAGAGGCATTCTACCTTCTAGCTACACTCCCAGCCCAATTTTATTTCTTGTTTTAAAACAGGGTCTCACTAGGTTGATGAAATCTCACTACTTGCTGAGGCTGTCCTTGAACCTGTGATACTCCTGTCTCAGCCTCCCAAGTACAGGATTACAGGCATGCGCCACCGTGCCCAGCCTCTTCTAGTTTTTGGAAGAGTTTAAGAAGCTCTCTCCAAGCTGGATGTGGTGGTGCACATCTGTAATCCCAATACTTGGGAGACTGAGGCAGGAGGATCCCAAGTTCACGGCCAACCTCAGCAACTTAGCAAGCCTCTCAGGAACCTAGTGAGATCCTACTCAAAATTAAAAAAAAAAAAAATGAAAGGGCTGGGAGTGTAGTCAGAGGTAGAATTCCTCTGGGTTCAATCCCCAGTACCATTATAAAAAAAAAAACAACAAAAACCCTCCTCCTCCCTGGCCATGGCCACGCCTACCTGACACCCCTTCTTCCTGGGTTGTGGCCACGATGCCACCTTGATGCTCCCTCCAACCTGGGCCATGGCCGCAGACACCTACTTGATGCCTCCTCCTCCCCCTGACCGCAGCCGTGGACTTCCCCCTCCCCTTCATTGCCCTCTCCTTCCCAGGCCAGCAGCCACTGATACCCTCTCTTCCAGGGGCTCTTGCCATGCCCAGTTGACGCTCTCCCCCGCCCCCAAACCATGGCCATGCCTGCCCAACACCCTCTCCTCCCTGAGCTGTGGCCATGGACGCCTCCCTGATGCCCTCTCCCCCCCAGGCAGTGGCCATGGATGCCCTGTCTCTGGAGCAGCAGCTGCCCTATGCCTTCTTCAGCCAGCCCGGCTCCCAGCAGCCACCACCTCCGCAGCCCCAGCCCCCGCCACCCCCACCACCTGCGTCCCAGCAGCAGCCACCACCACCACCACCACCGGTGCCTGTGGGCCTCCCCCCTGGCGGCCCTCTGATGCCCAGCGCCAGCCTGACCCGGGCGCCACAGCTGCCACCCTTGGCTGTCACCGTGCCAACCTCTCTCCCCCAGTCCTCCCCGGAGAACCCGGGGCAGCCGTCCATGGGGATTGACATCGCCTCGGTAAGCCTGGGCAGCTTGGGGCTGGCTGGTGACTGGAGGAGGGCGGGCGGGCGGGCGGCAGTGCATGCAGGGGTCTGGGTGGGTGCAGTCCTATCTAGCACTCAACAAGCCCATCACTGGGACCCTTTGGGCTGAGGTTGTCACCCCAGTACAGGTAAGAAAACTGAGGCACGAGCAGGCTCCTTGCCCCTACTCTACCCCAGTTGGCCTCTCCTGTCTGGTTTTGATGATCAACTGTTGCTTTCCTCTGTGGTGAGGAGTGTACTCTTGCAGGGCCCAGGGAATAGCGTTCTGGACCCCAGGGTCAGGCTGTTCTTGGAGGCAGGAGGAAGACAGTCCCATGAGGCTCACACAGCAGTGCCGGGCTGGGGCTCCAGCTCAGACCAGGAACCTTGCGCCGGGGCCTTGTGGGTAACCGGAGCTGAGTGTCAATGGTCTTATTTCTGTGTCCCACACCTTCCTGCCTGTGGGAGGGTGCTGACCACTGTCACAGCCACATTTGCCACACACGGGACCAGGGACACATGCTGGGCACCGTGATCCTTCCCGCTCAGCCCTTGCCTGCTGGCCCTGGGGCCCAGTGTGGCGAGAATTATCACACACTCTGCAAAGAACAAGTCTGGCTGGGGCAGGGGAGCCAACCGATGGGACCTTCATACCCAGGCTGTTGTATCATGAGAGCACCCGCCAGGGGCCCCCCAGACTGTCAGGCCAAGGCCACAGTTGGATCCTAGCCTAGCCCTGCTGCTCTGAGTGAGTGAAGGATGTGGATCTGGGTGGGATTATCCCATGGGAGACCGCAGTGGTGACTGCCCCATAGTGGGAGCCTGCAGTGTATGCAGATGTCCCCCACTGTCAGTTTCCACCCTGAGGGATGGAGGATTTGCCTGGCTGCAGACTTGGGGCTCAAAGGGCTGGGGGCCCGCCAGGGTCACGGTGCAGAGGAGTCTCAAGCAGAAGGCAGTGGCTGCCAGCCAGCCTGGGCACACAAACTGTGCACACATGGATGGGCCTGTGCACATGCAGGGGGCATGCTCATATTAGGTGTGCATGGAGAAGTGCATGTGTTCTTGTGTGTTCACGTGTAGGCATGTACTTGTGCATAGGTGTGTGTACACTTGTGTGTCTAGGTGGTGTGCATGTGTATGTGTGTGTAGACATGGATGGGCCTGAGCACACATGGGTGTGGTACAAGTAGGTGGGTGCAGGAGTATGTGGGTATGAGTGCACCTGTCTGTGCACAAATGGGTCTGTACATGTGTTAGAGTGTACACAAATGGGTATATGCATGTGTAGCTGTGCATGTGTGAATGCATGTTTGTGTACGTGCATATAACTGAGTGTGTGCACATGTTTATATGTGAGCCTGTGAGTGGGTGTGCATATTTGTATGAGGCTGCACATGCAGGTGTGTATGTGTTTGCACACATGTAGATGTGTATGCATATGTGTGAGTGTGCATGTGTGTATATATGTCTGGGTTGGAGTGCATGTGTGGCTTTGTGCATGTGCCTGGGGTAGGTGGAGTGTGCACACATTGTATACACGTGGGTGTGGGTGTGTACGTATGTGTGCCTAGGGTGGCAGTGCACATGTAGCTGTATATACACATGTGTATCTGGGATGGGAGTGCACGTGTGGCTTTGTATACACATGTGGGTGTATACGCATGTGTGCCTGGGGTGGTGGTACACGTGTGGCTGTATGTACAGGGTGCTGACTGCTATGATGTCTGCATCAAGGTAGACCCTGAGGCCACCTGCAGCCAAGCAGGATGGATGCCGGAGACCCCTCAGGAAGTGGGGTTGGGAGTCAGGGCCCCACGGGTCCCGGGTTCATGCACAGCCTCTAGTGCACTGGGTGGGTTCCTGAAGGTCCTGGTGGGCTTGGGTGTACGTGCCGCCCCGGAGAGTGGGCCGGGGCCTTGACCTATCTTGTCCTCACAGGCACCCAGTCTGCAGCAGTACCGCACAAGCGCCGGCTCCCCAGCCACCCAGTCTCCCACCTCGCCTGTCTCCAACCAGGGCTTCTCCCCGGGGAGCTCCCCACAGGTAAGACCCCTCCCCACACTCCCACCTCACACATCCATGTGCCTTCCCACCCACTGTGCTCCTCACCGATCCCACGCTGCACCTGCAGACGGGGCCCCCGGAAGGCAGGACACACTGCCTCTGGCCACACAGCCCTCTTGGGAGCCCCCATGCTCCCCTCCTGCCGTGGTCTCTGCCGGGCACCTTGCTTAAACTCCTGACTTTAGTGATGGCTGTGGTGGCCACACCTAGGCCTCCCAGCAAGGTGCCAGGCACAACCCTCTTAGCTGTCAGAACTTGCTCCAGGTGCAACACAGGAACCAGAGCCCGGCCACCTTGTCACCTTGAGTTTCAGGTCCTGATGGTGAAGGGTCCCCCACTTGGGCATAGTCAAGGCAGCCAGACCCCCAGCCCAGGAAGAGCACAGAGCAGCTGTTAGCAACTCCTTCCTGGTCCCTGTCCCACAGATGAGTGGTCTGAGGCTGGGTCCAGGCTTCACCCAGCAGACTCAGGTTTTCCTGCCCCAGTGCCTAGGTTGAACCCCACATCTGTGTCCCCTTCCTAGGGCCAGGTTACTTAGACTCCCCGTGGTCCTGTTTGGCCTGTAGCAGCACCCAGCTGCTTCTTCACACAGCCTGGCTCCCTGCCCAGTTCTGCTCTTGCTCAGCTCTGGGTTCAAGCTGTGGCTCGGCCTCAGCAGACCCCGTATGCCATCCAGAACTTCTGTCAGGGGAGCCTGGCATCCTGGGGCCACCTCACCTCCAAAACATCAGTTTCTAGAAACTCCTAGAAAGCCGGGTGTGGTGGTGCATGCTTATAATCCCAGGATTTGGGAGGCTGAAACTGGAGGATCCAGGTTCGTTGCCAGCCTCAGCTATCTAGTGAGGCCCTCTGCAACTTAGTGAGACCCTGTTTCAAAACAAAAAATAAAAAATAGGGCTGGGGGTATAAAAAAAGAAACTCCTAGAGTCACCCTCTTGTCCCTGGCAGAGGGGATGAGGGGTGTCCCTCCTGATTCCAGCTGAGAGAGTTCCGCCCTTGACCAGGGCTGTAGTCAGGCCTCTGCCAGGGGTGCCCCTCCTCAGGCAGGGGGAGGGTGGTGGTGACCGTGCAGTGTCTGGTGTCAGCCTGTCACATCCCCCACATCCTCGCGGCTCTGAGCTCCGCTGCCCTGTCTGCTTGCTCTCATCCTATGGTGCTGGGGAGGCAGGGTGCTAGAGACGCAATTCCAGCAGGGGGCTCCCCACAGGCCCGGTCCTGTGCTAGCTCACTCAGCTGCCTCATCCTGTCCAGTGTGTGTGTGTGGCCTGTGTCCTACCTTCCTGGCAGCCCATTGGGGCCCACTGAGCACATGTTCCATCCTGAAAGAACCACCTGGGGGCTTTCTGCCTTGGTCCCACTTCCCAGCTCTCCCCTTGTGTTGCTGACCTCTGATCCCTGCAGTCCCATCTTCCCTGTGGTAGAAGTGGGGTTCCCCACACCCAGGTTCCTAGGGAGAAACCAGGGAACAACAGCTTGGGTGTGTCAGCATGCAGAGGCCCTCAGGAACAGGTGGCAGATGTCTAGGTGCACCTCAAGCCCTGAGCCCCACCCTGGCCTCCTCAGGAGGTGTCGGGGCCTCTGTGCTTGCCGTGGCCAGGCCTTCACTGCAGCAGCCTCTCTTCTGTCAGCAGCATTCCTCCACTCTGGGCAGCGTGTTTGGGGACGCATACTATGAGCAGCAGATGGCAGCCAGGCAGGCCAATGCTCTGTCCCACCAGGTGAGCGGGTCCCCAGGCCACGGCCTTCTCAAATGCTCGCCAGAACCAGAGTTTGCGTGTGATGTGCCCTTCAGCCCCTGTTCTTGAGCTCCAAAGCCAGGGTCCCATGGCAGCGTGGTCTGGGCTCCCTGGCTTTTGTGCCTGCAGGATGGACTTGTGAGGCATGGCAGGCAGGCTGGGTGATGGGGCAGGGCAGTGGAGGTGGGAGCCATGCCTTGGCCCGGGCCCTGCACGCAGGTTTGCAGGGAGGTGGTGCTGGGTTTGCATGGAGGCCGAGGTGGATGGGACAGCTGGGTCTGGCCGTAGCCTCGAGGCCTCACTTCCCCATCCATCCGTCTGTCTATCCATCCACCCATCCATCCATGTGTCCATCCATCTGTTCATACATACATCCATCTATTCATTCATCTGTCCACCCATCCGTCTATTCATTTGTCCATCCACCAGCCATCTGTCCATCCATCCATCAGTCCATCTGTCAGTCTATTCATCCATCTACCCATCATCATCCATCCACTCATCCATCATCCATCTATCCACCTGTCTGTCCATCAGTCCATCCATCCATTCATCCATCCATCCATCCATCCATCCATCAGTCTGTCCATCCACCATCCATTTGTCTGCCCGTCCATCCATCTATCCACCCACCATCTATCTGTCCATCCATCCATCCATTCCGCAGTCCATCCACACGTCCGTCTGTCCCTCCACCCCGCCGGAGTGGGAGGAGAGGCCAGCAGCTGTCCTCACGCCACTGTGCTTCCCTTGCAGCTGGAGCAGTTCAACATGATGGAGAATGCCATCAGCTCCGGCAGCCTGTACAGCCCGGGCTCCACACTCAACTACTCACAGGCAGCCATGATGGGCCTGGCGGGTGGCCACAGCGGCCTGCAGGACTCACAGCAGCTGGGCTATGCCGGCCACAGTGGCATCCCCAACATCATCCTCACAGGTGAGGTTGGGAGGGGCTCGCAGCAGCCCCCGACCTTGAACTTGACTCCCTCCTGGGTAGGACCAGGATCCCTGGGGGAAGGGATCAGGCAGAGCTGGTTACTTGTTCCACCCTTCCCTCAACCTCCTGTCTACCTTTAGCTGACTGCCCATGCACCCTGGCACACATGGTAGAGCTTCTGCTCTCCCTGCCCAAAACCCAGGTGTCCATCATGCCCCATGCTCACCTTACAGATCCTGAGATTTCCTTATGAGCTAGGATAAAGAAAACCATTTTCCTATCACTAGCAGTATTGGGGGTTGAGGGTGATACTCCTCCCAACCCCCTACAGCATCCCCAAGATGAAGGGGTCTGTATTCAGAACCCCTGCATGTCCCAGGCTTTGCTTACAGAATCTGCTGCCACCTCCTGGCCCGAGGGTGCAGGCAGCTGTCCATCTCAGTAGACACTCCAGGGAGCCGGGCGTGGTGGCACACGCTTGTAATCCCAGCATTTGGGAGGCTGAGAACAGAGGATCCGGGTTCAAGGCCAGCCTCAGCTACCTAGTGAGGCACTCTGCAACTTAGTGAGACCCTGTTTCCAAATAAAGAATACAAAATAGGGCTGGGGGTACAGCTCAAAGGTAGAACGCTCCTGAGTTCAATCCCCAGTACCGAAAAAATAAAATAAAAAATAACTCCAGGGGTAGAATAAGTACCAGCCACCGGCTCACGAGAATAGTCAGCCCCAATTGCCCCACAGCAGGAAAAACAGAGTTTCCCAGATCTGGAAACCAAGGCCCTGTGCTTCACTGAGACAGTACCGGGAGGAGCCAGCTTTGAACCTGGGCCTGTGTCGGACACAACTTCCCTCCATCCTGAGGGAGCAAGGTGCCCACATGCTCACACTCACCCACCTGCTTCTTGGTGGACCTCGAATCGGGGAGTGAGGCCCCTGCTCCCCACTGGCCAGGCCCCGTCTGCGGCAGCCTGAGTCTCCACTGTGGCCTGTGGGCATGTGGTGCCACCGCATCTCTGGAGACATCCTGTGCACTCCAGGGTGCTGAGCAGTATGACAGCCAGAGCACCCCAGACAGGACCTGGGTCCCTAGAGGCAGGATTCCTAGGAGGGTCCCCTGCCTGACACCCCACTGTGCTGGTGTTGGAGCCGGGGCTGAGCCCTGACCTTTCTCCTCAGTGACAGGAGAGTCCCCCCCTAGCCTCTCCAAAGAACTGACCAGCTCCCTGGTAGGGGTCAGTGACGTCGGCTTTGACTCCGATGGCCAATTCCCCCTGGACGAACTCAAGATTGACCCCCTGACCCTGGATGGACTGCACATGCTCAATGACCCCGACATGGTCCTGGCCGACCCAGCCACTGAGGATACCTTCCGGATGGACCGCCTGTGAGCGCAGCCATCCCGCCCTCAGCCGAGCTTGTGGCTCTGAGCTTGTGCTGCCACCCGCTCCCCTGCCAGCTGCTGGCCGCTGGCTCCCTCGCGGGGTCAGAGGCCCAAGCGCCCTGCTCCTGCGGACCCCGCACTGGCTCCTCACCCCACCCGTGAGATGCTGACCGTGGGGCGGGCGGCTGGGGCTCGGGCTGAGCTGCGCTTCCAACTGCTGACCAGCTCTCACTGCCTTTCCTGCCCCGGCCCCTCCACCCGCCTCCCCAGCTGGCCAGGAAGGACGGACACAGCGAAGTAGAGGCTGCCTCAGCGGCTGTCCTCCGCATTTCTGAGCACGCCCAAAGTGCTGGAGTCTGTCCCGCAGGCAGGATAGGGGTGTGGATGGAGTGTGCCCAGCTGCCAGAAACCCGGAGGGGCTGGAGTCTCCAAGGTTCACCGTTTCACCTCCCTGCCTGTGTTGGTCCTTAGAGGTGCATACTGTTATTTAAGCTAGGCAGGGTTGGGGTTGAGGTGTGGCCAAGGAATCTTTGTTGTGACTTTCTTTTCTTCTTTGGTTTGTATTTACCTTTTGGTTATAGATGAGTAGCTGAACCCTTGCGGCCAACACTTGCCCAAGAGCATGTTTTTTTATAATCCTCAAGTCCTGCGTTACCTATTTTTTAAGCTAACTGGAAATAGGGGCTCATAACCCAATAGCAGAGGGCCACCTGCGAGCCCCAGCCCTCGTCCCACCTCTAGTTTTGCCCTGAGTTATCTCAGAATGAGAGAGCCCTTTCAGGCTAGGCAGGGGCCTGGCAGAAGTCGTTGGTGGCCAGAGGTGAGTCTGTTGGAGCCACTGGCTTTTGGGAATGAGTCTCAGCTTTCGTTGAGGGTCTCAGGCATGGCCAACTCACCGGCTGCTCTGCACGGTGCCCACCAGCCCCAGGGCGGGCGCCTTAGAGACCCCACAGCTGGGGCGGCCGCACCGGGCATCGGGGCTGGTGGGAGAGCAGAAGCCCTAAGTGCTTTCCCTAAGCTCCAGGGCAGAACTGACTCTCTTCACCCGGCCCTCTGCTCTCAGACAACTCCCTCCCAGGGGGCACTGCTTGGCACTTGGGAGCCGGGCGGCTGCACGTGCAGGCACAGCGGTGTCCATTTTGGCGGTGGGTTCCCAGGTGCTTCTGAAGCGCCTGGTGCCAGTGTGGTGGTTTCCCTGCCATCCCACCTCCCGCCTGCTGTTTTCCGTCAGCCACACTGGGTCATGAGGCTCTGGCCTTTTCCCTCGGAGCCGTGCTTTGACGCTCTCATCTGTGCCTCTGCCTGAGGGTCCCAGGAATCTGGCCTCCCAGCACCCTCCTTCCCACCTCTTCCCCTGCGACGCTGTTAGCACGTGTCCACGTGGCTGCTGGCATGAGGAGGCTCCTCTCGCTCTGTCACCTAGCACCGCCACCGTCCATCCTTCTGGGCATCCGGCCACCTGGGTCACCCGTCTGGGTCACAGCCCCTTCTGTTACTGGGGTGGGTGGAGGCTGGAAGCAGAGTGGGGGCTTTTTTTTTTTTTTTTTAAAGGAAAACTATGTACATAGGAGGCTTTGACTACCATTAGACCTGTATGTAGAACTTTTTAAAAATGGCCTTAATAAAATTACACGCAATCTGCCTGGATGCAATTTCAAGTCAGGCATCAGGGGCCCCATGAGAGAGCCCCCTGGATTCCGATTCCCACTGCACAGCCTCAGGGCTGAGCACAGGGGACATTGGGAAGGGGCGAGGCCTCATCTATCCCTGCGGCCATGGTCCCTGCGTCCCTGCCTCCTGGAAGAGTGCATGCCCCTCTGCGCCTGGGCAGCCCTCCTGGGGGCTGCAGCAGGAGATCTCTGGGGGTTTTATTTTCCTGGATTTTTGGGTATCACTTCTCTATTAAACATCCTTGAATTACCAAGGTTTTCTGGAACAAGGTAGCCTGAGAGAATTGGCCCTTTGCTTTGTGACATGGAAATACTGTGATTTGGGATGTGCTGCACTGGGAGAGGGTGGGCCCGCTGCATGTACATAGACCCACCACCCATGTCCCGGACACTCGGCGTTCCCCCACGCAGGCCCCCCAGCTATGCAGACCCTTCCCCCAGGACGGAAGCAAGACAGGGCTGCTCCTGAACACTACCCTCACCTGCCTTGGTTTACCCTCTGTCCCTAGAGCAGTGCCCCCCACCCATGAGGCTAGTGGACCAAGAGTGAATCAGCCCCTCTCCTGTCCTGAGAAGCAGCCACCACCCCTTGTGGGTGTCCTGTACTGTGGGGAGGGTTTGGGGTCAGGTGTGTGGCCTGATTTCTCCAGGTGGTCCAGCTCCCTGGAGGACACTTAGCTGGGAGGGCCCCAGTGAGGCTGGGAGTCACGGGGACTGCAGGATGACTGTGCCCC